>VMRK01000468.1:0-27135 GCA_016801395.1 Leptodermis oblonga
GAATCCTTACTCCATTGTCTTTGTTAGAAGTTTAATTTTCTTGCAATTTGGATCTGAAGTACAAGGAACAATGAGAATTTGTGCAGGGACTAAATTTGGGTGGTGTTAAAATGAGGGGATAATTTTACTAAATGTAGGGACAACTAAAAATATTTATGGAGTAAAAACATAAAAGGAGTATCCCACCTTTAACTTTTTATTTAAAAAAAAAATCAAATTAAAGATGAAATATGTAAAGTTCAAGGGTGTTTATGTCTTTTTGCTCATTAAAATTTTTTTCGGTAAATTTGTACCTGTATTTAGTACTTTATCTTAAATTTCTAAATTCGTACTCGATTAATAACTAGATGAATTATTTGATGGGAGAAATAATGTTTTCTATGAGGGCTTATGACCCCTTAGACCTGGAGTTTTCATATTCACACCAAGCGTGTGATTCGTACCCTCAATCGCAAGTGAGTGATCTTTCCCAAAAACCATGGTCTTTTTACATGGTTTTTTACGCGTAATTTTTAAGTTTTCTTTTGGATGATCTTTTACATAGTCTTATTATAATATAAAACTAACACATTCACTTCATACATGATTCAAGAAACATGAAGTCAAACAATCATTCCACATATTTGCATTCAAGCAACCATGATTCATATAAATGGGAACATCTAAAGGGCCAAAAAATACCATATACCCTTCATAGGGTAAATTTTATGCTCTTAAAAATTTGGGGCCTCAACATTGGTTGCCATTTGTGCTTATAATAAAGCGTAAAGATTATTGGTGTAGATTCTAGATCACACAACAATGACTAACCAAAACGAAAGCAAGAACCTTATTCTGTAAATACTAATCTATTACAAATGATGGTACAAAGCAAATGCTGCTTCAAATTTACCAAATGTACTTTTCTTTAGGCTTTATAGTTTTCTTTAGTGTGCAAAGAGATCTGAAACTAATATCCTTATAGGATAAGATAAAATCTTTTGTTGTAAGCCTGCACTGACTTAAACAAAACCCAAAATAAGAGAGAAAAGAGTAAGAAATACTTATACAAATAGGAGTGATTTCATATAAATCCGTCCAAAGGAGTCTATTTGTAGACCTCTAAAGAGTGTAATTCAATACCCACAACTCTTACGAACAGGTAGGAAGAAACAGGACTCAATTCGGATAAGAATTGATCTTCAAATCTCACTTTTCGGGAAAATGTGCAACAGTTCAAGAATGAAGGAAACTCGCTGGAATTCACGACGTCGTGCGAAGCCCCGTGTGACTCGCACGGGCTGTCACGCGTAGCTAGTTTGCAGGCTTGCGCATGTGGCTTTCTTACTGGACGTTGTGTGACGCCTCGTGCAACCCGCACGGGCTGTCGCACGACTGATTCATCAACAATTGCCTTTGGCATTTGCTCTAGCTTTGCTCTCGGGTTACCGTGCGACTCTGCACGCGACTTCAGTTTGCACTGCCCAACTCCTCCTTTTTCCTCAGTAAATTGTTGGAAAATTTCCAACAATCCCCTTCCTATTTCCAATGATTTGGAAAATTGCATGCCTCCAAAGTCAACAACTTTTCTTGATTACTTATGCATCAACCTCGGTGTATTTCGATTGAACCAAAGCCTTATTGAAAACATCTGGCAAACTTGTCGAACTAATTTGGAAGACAAGTTTTGAACCAATAGTCCATTGACAAGCATTAGTGTGATTACACACAAGTTCGTTTTTCTGCAACATGTGGTATACAACACATACTCTCTATGTGTCTCAATCCCTTTCATGAATGCGTCCAAGGTTTCATTGAAGAACCTTTTATGAATTTTCATAAAGCATTCACATAGGCAAGTTTCAAAATACCCCCCACCATATGAGAATTTTCAGCATTATGGCATTTCTCATATTTGGTATTTAACTTGAACTTGTTAAGAACTCAACGTTCAACCTGAACTTACTAGCGAGTAATAACACTAATTGTATTAGTGTTCCAACCATTTAGACAATGTACTTTTCGCTACATTGAACAGAGCTAGTAATTTAACTAGCAATAAATTAAGGGTTCCATTGTAAATGTTCTATGACAATTCCATCTCGACAGGAGTTTTTTCTATCATGTCCCTGGTGAGTAATTTTGTTAAAGGATTAGCCAAATTGCACTTTGACTTCAAATAGTCTAAGATTATTGAGCTACTTGTGATCAAGTCTCTAACCATATGTCTTACACCAATATGCTTAGATTTTTCATTGTATACTTGACTATATGCCTTTGCAATCATAATAGTGCCATTTTTGAGATATGCAAGGTTGCTTCTTTGAAGCCCAATAAACTGCACCTTCACCCAAAACAAACATCTAACCACTTGTTGAAGAGTGATCATCTTGTCTGTAATCCAACTAGCATTATAATATCCTTCAAGAATATAAGGATAGCCTTATAAGTGATGCCATAATCTTAACACCCTAGTAATTTCCAGCCAATGTTTTTTTCTAGGATTACTCGTATACCTACGTAGTAAACCTATTGCATATGCAATATCAGGCCATGTACAAGTCATGGCATACATCAAAGATCCTATTACTCTTGCATATTCTTGCTAAGAAACAAGATTGCCTTCATTTTTGACAAAATCAAAGTTTGGATCAATGGAAGTGGTAACAAGTTTACCATCAAAATGATTAAACCTCTTGAGAACTTTTTCAATGTAATGAGCTTGTGAAGGTTTGATTGAATCTAGTTCTCTCTTGATTTTAATACAAAGAATTACATCATCTTCTACCGTGTCTTTTATGTGAAAAATCCTTGAGGCATATGACGACCCTTTTGCCATTTTCATACTTCTTATAGACACTTTTGTCTGACTCACGGATCTTATTTCCATTAGCAAGTATTATTTCATCAAACTTTTGATGCCATTGTTTTGGTGCTTGTTTCAGCCCATACAATGACTTCACAAGTTTACACACTTTGTGCTCTTAGATTTGAGCAGCAAAGCCTTCAGGCTGCTTCATGTAAACTTCCTCATCTAACTCCCCATTGAGGAATGTAAGTTTTACATCCATTTTGTGTATCACCAATTTTTGGATTGAGGTGGCTATTGGTAAGCATCCTGATTGTGGTTATTCTCGCCACCAGAGAATAAGTGTCAAAGTAGTCAAGGCCTAGCTTCTTTGTGAAGCCTTTGGCTGCTAGCCTTACCTACTTGTCAATGATAAAATCCACCTTCATTTTCTTTTGAAGATCCATCTACTGAGTTTGGAACTAGGTGAGGGATTAACTAAGATTCAAGTTTTCCCAATATTGAATCCATTTTGACATTAATTGCTTCCCACCTAAAATGAAGCATCATGAAATTTCATTACTTCATTAAAGGTATAGGGATCAACATCTGTATTAAAACAATAAGGTCTTTTGTTACTTATTTCACATCTTGTTCCTTCTATAAGATAGGTAACAAAATCTAGACCAAAACTTGTGTCCTTTCTTGCTCTTGTGCTTCTTCTCAATTCAGTGGTTTGATTACTACTTCTTGAATTTTCTACTGCAGGTTCTTCTTGATTAGAACCACTCACTATAGTTTTAGGGAAAGTGAAAAATCTTTGCTTATCAAAGATAGCATCTCTTGATTCTACAAAAGTGTTAACGCTAATAGAATCATTTGGTTCAATAACCAAAAATCTATAGGCCTTGCTATTGTGAGCATAGCCTATGAAGATGCATTCCACTCCTCTTTCCCTTAACTTCCTTTTCTTTGGTTTAAGACGCTTTACAACAGGCTTGCAGCCCCAAACTCTCAAATAATTGAGATTGGGCTTCCTTTTATACCAAAATTCAGAGGGAGTGATAGAATTCCTCTTGTTAGGAACTCTATTCAACAATAACAAGATGTAAGTACAGCTTTTTCCTAAAAACCTTGACTAAGGCCAGCAGTAGATATCATTGTGTTAACCATTTACATTAACACATAATTTTTTCTTTCAGCAACACCATTTTGTTGTGGTGTATAAGGAGTAGTTACTTCATGTTTAATACCTGTAGACTGAAAATAATCAAATTCATAATACTCACCACCCATATCAGTCCTCAAACATTTAATCATTCCATCACATGCAAGTTCAACTTTATATTTATACAATTAAAACTTTGATATGGCCCATCTTTATATTGTCCCTCCTTTTTGCAGTGAAAGCACTTGCCCTTCTTTTTCTTTTTGTTATTGCCTTAATTTTTGTTGTCCTTATGGGCTCTTTTCTTAGACTTGCTACTTTGTCCTAGCTCAATGACATGCAGCTTTGTGACAAGTTCTTTGGCTTTCTCATTGGCCTTCTACTTCTCATTATCATGAGAATCCTGCCCCCTCAACTCCTCTTCAACCGAAAGGGAGTGAGCAAGTCCCTCAATAGAGATCTCCTCAGTTTTGTGCATGAGATTGTTCTTGAAATCCTTCCACGATGGAGGGAGTTTGTCAATTATTGAAGAAACAACAATTTCCCCATCCATAACCAACTATTTTTAATTAAAATGATTTAACATCCTCTCCAATTCAATGAATTGCTGCATCACATGCTTGTTGTCTAACATTCTATAATTGAAGAAAATAGAGACAAGAAATTTCTTACTGGTACAATCTTCACGCATGTACCTGGCCTCAAGTTTGTCCTATAACTTTCTTGCTGTGGGGATGGTGTAGACATCAAAAAGATTTTTTGACATTGCGTTGAGGATGTGTCCCATGCAAACCTCATCATCGGTTTCCCAGTTATGACGCCTTCTCATCTGCACCAAGGTCTCGTCCTCTTCCATGGGTGGCTTTGGTGTATTTAGGACATACACCGCCTTCAATGACACAAGGAGAAAATGTATCCTCTTCTTCCACCTTATGTAATCCCTCCTTCAAATCGATCTAGTTTGACGATCGATGAAGTGAGATCCTTGACATTGGTTGCCTTTTGTGCTTATAATAAAGCCTAAAGATTGTTGGGGATAACACAACAATGACTAACCAAAAAGACAGCATGGTGATGAGGCCATCCCCAGCTCGTCAACAAGTCCAAGCATTGAGGATCCGCAAGATGATGCAAAGGACTCGAGAAATGAAGCAAAGGCTATTCGTATGCTACACCGAGGCCCATCAATGCTCCAAGACCTGAGCCCGTACTAGAGATACATTAGTGGATATCGTTGGGCCGATGACAAGCAGAAGGACAAGGAACTCAAGGCCGACCTTGACAACCTAGTCCAAGAATGTTCTCGACAAGCCCAGATGGTATCCGAAATACAACCCCTTGAAGTTAATGCTCTGAAGGGTAAAATTGTCATTTTACTTGAAATCTCCAAAAAGGGGGTTGAATTACAGAATCAGGAAGAAATAAAAAATTCTTGAATTTGGAGTTTCAGAAATGATTCTGGAAGCTTCCAAAAGGTTCCAGAAGTTTCCTACATTATCCACATATGCACCACTTAAATTTTGGCCGAATTCCTTTACGTTCCACCCTCTAAAATTCGGCCAGCCCAAGATCAAGAAAAGAAGACCATGACTGAAATTGGGGAAGCCTAATTTGCATCGCCCAATTCAGCTATGAGTTAGGGTTTGAGTTAGGAGTTATGATTTGTGCATGTTTCCTACTTCTACTCTAATTAAGTTAAGAGTTAGTTTAAGTTTACAAGTTAAATTAATTCTAATACTAGTTTTCAATGAGACTTCCTTCTTGAACTCTTGTTGTAGTTTAATTTTACTTCTTATTTAATTAGAATTTCAGCTATACACAATCACAATGCAGCCAAAATTGCAATGCTTCACCAATCCTAGTTCCTTTAGGATTTGGTTCTTGTAAAGAGATCAATCTCTTTATTGATTTCTACTTCTATTTCTTTTCATAGTTTTGATTCATTTTTATTTTTTAACTTAGGTAGAATTTTGGCTAGATTCATTACTAGGTAGCCAAAATCGTCTTTTAAACTAAACCTAGTTCTTTTAGGTTTCAGTTTGTAAGGAATCAATCTCTCAATTGAGTTCCAATTTTAATTGTTTTCTACTTCTTTGTACTTGAAATTTGACCAACCTACTCCTATAAATAGGGGTCGAAATCTCCATTATGTCACAGTTGATTCAAGTAATGGAATAGTATAGTTTATACTTTTTGAATCACTCTTCTTTTATTGAGCTTTAGTAATTTGTATATTTTTTGAGTTATGATAGGTTTAGAAACTACAATGTTTTAGGTAATTGCTCTGCCTAAATTGCATGTTTTTGTTTTGACTCTTTGATTCATATACTTGGTTCAATTTGTGTGTTTAAAATTAGCTTAGGTTAATTTTAGTAGTCTGCCAAATCTGAGGTAGGGATTCTAGAGGTTAAGAGCTGCGTCTCGCAATTTTCAGACTTTCCTTGCCAATTTTTCCCATCGTGTACTCCGGTCCACATCAATTGGTATCAGAGCCAAGGCTAGTTGTGGGAGAAGAGGAGGCTGAAATAATTCGGCCAAATCATCAGATGTTTTCTAATCCTTGTAAGTCTTGCTTTGTCTTGAAATTCTCGGAATTAGAACACTCATTGAGAATTTTTTTTTAGAAAATAAAATTCTGGTTATTCCATATTATTTTTATTCATAAAAACTGAATTTTGTTTTTGTTCAAAAGAAGAGGAAAAATCAGTTTAAAAAAAAAAAAAACTGCTAAAGGAGTTTGCTTCAAATCGGATCCTGTGGTTCTTTTAGGGCTTCAGTGTTTGCGTACCCGAACAAAGGTCACCACCCAGCGACACTAGGGTTTGATTGCTACAAATCCTAGGGTCCATTCAACCTACTTTTAGCGTGAAAACAAGGCTAACTTGCAATTATTTCTATACTCTTCTTTGTGCGATTTGTGTTTGAGTTTTGCGGCTAAAGTTATGCAGCTCACTTTGTTTGCAGTTTGTGAATTCTCTGTGTTGTATTCTTATCCCTGGGCTATAACATCAGTGGTTATAAAAAAAATAAAAAATAAAATCGATATCCCTGGGATTAAAATCTTGAATTTTGCATTCCTGCAGAAGGGGTGATTATTTTCGCAATTTGGGGGGTTTAACTAGTTGGAAGCTCTTAATTACTGGGTCTTGGGTTCTTGATTACCTATTAGGAGGGTGATCACATCTCAGGTAGTTATATTCCCGATTTGTTTCAAATCTGCTAATTGTTTCTTACTTCCTTCACTTGAATTACCATGTTTCTCAACTAAAACTAAATACTTTTCTTGCTACCTTGTTCGCCTACTCTGAAATATAACTTGTATTTTGTCCTCGTGCGCATTACATTAATTTCTTAAACTTTAAGGGCTTATCCCTAAAAGTTCCTTTTTGTGTACCTTTTATTCGAGTTATACTACAAAAACTTCTTTTCGAAAAGTTTTTCAAACAAAATAGAACTTGAAATTTTCTTTGCTACGTTCCTATATAGTCTTGTGCTTGTGTGATTTACTTATTGCTTCTTACCTTTGCTCAATATCTGAGAACTTTCATTAGTATACAGGATTGAGATAAAAGGCTAAGTGATACAGCATACAAGGGCCGCCAACCCTACAAGTGAAACATGGGATTGTGTATAGCTTGTTAGGAGGGTACTTACTTAGGGGAGAAGGGAGTAAGGTTACTCTACTTATTTTTCCTTGTTCTTTACAGGAATTTTTCTGGTTACCTACTATGTTAATTGGTAGCTCAGGTCCCGTCAGGAACGAGCAACTCTTGGCTGCAATTGTGAATCTATTTGCATAGTCGCAGACCTCAGGGACGAGGTCGCAAATCTTAGGGCCGCCCATGATACCAGGGCCGAGGAGGATGAGGACATCCCTCACACCTATGTCGGCGCCAACGATAAGCCCTATAAAGGTCTAAGTCAGTGTAAGACAACAATACCATACTTTGTAGGGGGTAGTAATCTAGAAGTTTACTTAGACTGAGGGATCAAGATAGAGAGAATTTTTGAACTTCACTCGACTCCAGAGCACAAATAGGCTTCACTCGCGGTGCTCAATTTCACTAACTATGCTCTTATTTGGTGAAATCAAAAGATGGAGCAAAGGTGCAACACTCGGCCTATGAGAGCTCGTGTACCGCCTCTAACATGGTTTGATCTGACTACAGCAATGCGTAAGGCTTTTGTTCATGGGTATTATTTTTGAGAATTTTATAAGAAATTACATACACTTGTACAAAACTCTCTGTCTGTAGATGAATACTTCAAGAAGTTAGAGATGGCCAATATCAGGGCCAATGTCTGTAAAGACGATGCTGCTAGTATGGCTCATTTTCTAAGTGTCTTTAACAAGGGGATAACGTTAGCAATGGAATTGCATAATGCCACCAGCCTAAAAGATATGCTACACAAAGACAGGGTAATGGAAGAATACATTAAAATTGCCCAACCGGTTAGGACGCCATCTAATGCCCCAGCCACCTGGAGGAAGAATCCGGTGTACTCTTTGCCACCCACCAAGAAGTTTTTCAACTCTGGACGCAAAGCTATCCAGCCCACACCATCCACCTCATCTTCATCAGTAGCTAAAACGCCCTTCAATCCCAGACAGCCAATCCGAGACATCACTTGTCACAAGTGTTTCTGCCGTGGCCATATGATGAGAGACTGCCCTAATATCCGAAAGGTTCTACTTGGGCAAGATGGCGACTATATCTCAGAGGAGGATGAAGATGATACCGTTAATCCCTTCACGGATTCTGATGATGGTAAGTTGGATATAGAGAAGGACATTCACAAGCCTAAAGGTGATACTCACCTAGCAATCATTGCCCGCTCTTTGACTACATTCGTCGTCTAGGATTCAAGTCAATGAACCAACATCTTCTATTCCCATGCTAAGGTAAATTGTAGAGTTTGTGTTCTGATAGTTGATGGGGGAAGTTGTACAAATGTAACCAGTTGTTACATGGTTAAAAACCTGAACCTCCCCACCGTCAATCATTCATATCCGTACCGGCTCCAATGGCTCGACAACTCAGAAGGGTATAGAGTCTCAAAGTAGGTCAGGGTGTCATACGATATTGGCAAGTTTGAAGGAGAAGTCACTTGTGATGTGCTCCCGATGGAGGCGTGTCACATTCTCCTGGTCGCCCATGACTCTTCGATATAAAGGTAACACATGATAGATTTAACACCTACTTGGTCTGCCAACGGGGCAAGATCTATACATTTTTGCCACTCTCACCTCATGATGTTCGTGCTGAGTCAGTCCGCATGAAAGAAAAGTTTGCCCAATGGGAAGCTGAGAAGAAACAAGAAAAGGGGAAGGGGAAAGAAATTGTAAAGGATAGAAAGGCGAACTCTGATAAGCCTTCAAAAGAAGATAGGAAAAGTAGCTTTTTTGCTACTATTGGGGAAGTTGAACAGGTCTTAGAGTCTAAGGGTTTAATACTTGTACTTATTGCTAAAGATGACTCTACTAACCTTGCCGACGTTCCTAGGGATCTTCCTATAGAAGTTGAGTTTTTTTTTTTTTTTTTTTTTTGCAGGAATATGATGATGTCTTTCCGGAGGAGCTGCCCACATGAGTGCCCCCTCTTCATGGAATTGAGCATCAGATCGACTTCATACCTGGCTCATCGATACCGAATCATCCAGCTTACAAAGAAAATATAGAGGAAACAGAGGAATTGCAGCGTCAAGTGGAGAGGCTACTCGCCAACAGTCCGGTAAGGAAATCCTCAAGTCCTTGTGTTGTACCTATTATTCTTTCTTAAGAAAGATGGTACATGGAAAATATGTATGAACTGTAGAGCTATTAATAAAATCACCATCAGGTATAGGCAATGTATCCCTAGGCTTGATGACATGCTAGAAGATCTATATGGCTCCATTATTTATACTAAAATTGATTTAATACAATGCTATCATCAAATAAGAATAAAGGAAGGTGATGAATGGAAAACTATTTTTAAAACTAAATTTGGTTCATATGAGTGGTTAGTTATGCCCTTTAGCGGCAGCATCGCAGGTGGGTACTGGATCAAAATTTGATTTCTTCACTTACCAGGAAAGGGTTGCTTGCTCCTATAAATATCCCTCACTTGGAGACCATTCACCTCACCTATCTTCATATGATTTTATCAATTCTCTCAAGTGTCAAAAGGCTCTCAAAATCATTTCAAAGCTCTGGCAATTAGTTTCAAAGTTAGGCTAGAGTAGAAAATCCTCATTGTAATAGTTAGCTATTTTATAGCACTACTTTCTTACTTAGTAAAAGGGGCTAGAGGGAAGTTTTAGATATTTTCAAAGGTTCTAAGCAAGGGGATTATCTAAAGGATTACATATAGTTTGAGTAAACTATGAGATAATCCCTTGGGATAGATTGTAAAGTTTAAGGTTCACATTTAAGAATTTTTTTGGGAGATTAGGACCAAACATTTAGCTTGGAAATGGACTAAACTTTACTTGAGGAGGAAAGTTGAACCACTATAAATTGCTTTGTGTCTTAAATTGCTTTCTTACATTCTTTGCACTTAAACTCACACACAAAGCACAAAAATATTGTTGGTTTTGCTTAGTTTATGTTTAAATCTAATTCACCCATCCCCTCTTAGGTTTTCTTTAGTTGTTTTTCAAATTCCTTGTATTAAAATTATAATGCATTTTGGAAATTCACTGGTCGGTTGAACCCGATTCCAACAGACAGGGGAAAAATCCTTATCTCCCCAACGGTTTATCAAAAAAAAATTTATGAAATTTGACGCACATACTCCTTATACATATATAATTATGTTGTAGTTGCAGCTTTTCAAAATTGTATATTTGTAAAGAGAAAACAAGAAAATATCAAATTCAAAGTCATTTTTTAATAGATCCTGAGTCGAGTACCTAGGAATCAATGATATACACACAGGGGTTAAATTCATATGATTTTCTAAACCATTGACTGGAAAAGAATTGAATTAAATGGAGAGAAATGACAAACGAACGTCATTGGAAAGAAACTGAACTTAGGCTTTTGGTCTTCCTCAATCACAGTGATGGGATATTCTTCATTCATCTTCGTCCAATACAAGGTAGAAAGAACCATTTAGTTTTGGTTATGGTTCATGAGAGGCAAGAGAAAGGGAAGAAGATGGCAAAAAGAGGAAGAAGCGAGAGAAACGAGAGAGAAGGTTTTATGAGGCCATCCCTACTACAGAACACAATTGTCCGCCATGCTTAAGGGGTGAATTTGATTCAAGTGTTCAAAAGGTCAGGACTCGAAGGGCTAGAGTTCAGCCAAAGGTGAATCCAAGTCTATACAAGGGTTCTCCATTAAAGCCTTCAGCTAAGGTTCCAGCTCGAAGGACCAAACTCCAGAACAAGCCAAAAGAACAAATGGCCGCCAGGGGTAAAAAGGTATTTTTGCCTCCGGCGCTTGCAAGGGTAATTTATTTTGGAGAGTTCTGGACTGAATATTAAAAGTATTAAGTGGAGTGAATTTTACAAGTCTTGAAAATCATTAGAGTTCTTGATTTGTTACACGCCATTACTTTTAATTCTGTTACTTTTAAGGTAATTACTTAATAGTAGTTTCTTGAAAAGAATTCTTGCATGTTTTCCTTTAAGAAATAGGAATTACCTTATTTTTGTATTTTCCTTTTATTTTTCTTAAGGGAATTTTGGCCACCTCCTTTTTGGAAGGTAACTAATATTCTACTTCCCCCTTATCCTAGTTCCTTTAGGTTTTGGGTTTTGTAAGGTTTCCAATTCTCATTGGTTTCCACTTTTTATTTCCTATTCCTTTTCTACATCTAAAAGGCCCACAACCCCCTATTTAAAGGGCTCCCTGCATATCAATACAATCAGAGAATTCACAATTTATATAATTTGGTGTAAGGTTAATACCCATCTTTTTATTTTTGAATTCTACTCAGTGAACTGTAGTCAATCTTGCATGATTTCGACCTATTAGTTTCTAGAATCGCATGTTAATTAGGTTTATAGTCTCGCCTAATTAAATAAGCTTTTCGCTTCAATTCGTTGCTTGGTTTAAAACAACTTGATTGTTCAATCGAATGCATTGGGGTTTCAAGGGATTACATGTGTTTTTAATTGGAGTTTTTGGTTACTTTCCGCACACTGCAATTCTCAATAGAGAATCCGCATCAGGGTTTCTTTTTTTTTTTTTTCTTTGTTAATTTTTCTTTCACGTAGGACTACTATTGAATGAGCATTAGGTTCAGATTTTTCTTTTATATGGGGCAAGGTGCAGTCAAAATCAGGTGGGGGAATTGTTGTAGGTTTAGGTGCATTAAATCTAATTCCAAACAGTCATTAATTAATTAGATGGCTAATAATTTATTAAGCAAGTAGGAGATAATTGCTAGTTTAATATACAAGAGATGTAATCCAATTGCATCTCTCCTTGTGTTCATTGGCAAGACTACTAATTAGACTAGGAATCCTTTTAAAATTTGAAATTAAAATAAGATAATTATCTCTTAATCATAAAATATTTAATTAAGATTTCGTGTTGGTTTTCCATTAAAATTTGATAGCAAAATTTTAACGTAATTAAATATGACTTAAATTTATACTAAGTCGATACTTTGACATTAAGCGGGTATGTGACAAAATTATTGTTTTACCCTCAGTGCTAAATTCGACACAACACTACACATTTAATCATATAAGCACTAATTTGTCATTACGGTAAATTAGTTAATGGTCAAATTTCCATATTGACCTCTAGGAATTTAATTAATGAGAACTGGAACTTCATAAGCACGGCTCGAAAGCCTTTATTTAGTCATACGGCTTAAGAGCCAAGTCAACAACCATATAGATGGTTGAAGCAACAGTTTGGAAGCAATCTAGACTTGGCCTTCCCAAATGGATATTGTACAAGGGTAACTCACATGGATGGTTGACACAATAACCTTGAAGAGGTTTAGACCTAGCCTTATGAATTAGACATTGTACTGCAAAAAGTTACGTGGATGATTGACACAAAAACTTGGAAGCGGTTTAGACCGGGTCTTCCCAAATAGACTTAGTGTCTCAGAATTGTTCTGCCTGTTTGACATCTCAGCACAAAAATTTTAACAACCATGTGAATGGCTGAAGCAACTACCTGGAAGCGGTTTAGACCGGGCCTTCCCAAATAGACTTTAGTGCGACATATATATATTCAATAAACATTGTTCACTAATGCAGTGCAGGGAAAATATAATGGGTTTTTTTTTTTCCCCAGTTTCTGATCAGCACTAAAATTTTAAATTTATTCTTTCTGAACAATTTGATAACAACTGCAGACAGAAAATTCAAAGCAAATTGTAATAATTTAGAATAATCAGTTGCATACCTTGCTATGCCTTCTTTTTATAAGTACTTGTTTCTAGTTAGCCGTTTTAGGCTTTAATACCCGTAACCAATGGCATATTCATACCAGTACTTATGACGTCATCCTTATTAGCTTCATCGATCCACAAATCTACTTGATTCCACCAACACATGCATCATCACCTGCAGGCCGGCCCAGTCAGCAACCAAGCTCCACAAACCGGCCCAGCTAAAAAGAGGCACTGCTCAAGCTGTGACTCGCGAGTCAACCCGCCAATCGTAGGCCTATTCACGTGTCCCATCGTAGCCCTCGACATCAAGGATCCGTTAAGCCAGAGCAACATACGATTCACACAGGAAGCCCGTGCGAAAATCGCAGGCCCACCAAGAGATCCTGAAGGGATTTGGAAGGTGCATGTTTCCTTTTCCTTTTCTAGTTTTAATTGTAATTTAAGTCAAGTTTCCAAAACTGTTTACAACTTAACTTAATTATTAGTTTCCTATTTGGTTTCGTTACTTTATTTCTTTTATTGAATTTGGATTTTCTCTTCAAGATACCAAATTCAAGCTTTCATTTTCTTTTATTTTTCATGTATTTTTTGGATCTCTATAGAATGAGATAACCGAAAATTACGTTGCCAATTTCGTGCTTCTTTCGAATTTGGTTTGTGAAAAGGTTTCCATCTGTTGTTTGGTTTCTAATTCTATTTCTTTCCTATTTCTTTTTCTTGTGAATTTTTACTACCCCTTTTCTTATAAATAGGGGCATCTGAAACATTATTAATTAGAATTCATTAGTTTAAAATTGAGAGGTTTATCCTTTACTTTTAGAATTCTCAACTTGTTTACTTTTTGAGCTTGTGTATTTCATGCATTGATAATTCTGCAAGTTTTGAACTTAGAAGAATTTAGGTTACTTGCTCCGCCTAGTTTTCTTCACCTCTTAATTCGCATGTTAGTTTAAGAATAAAAGTAGCTTAGTCTCACTTAAATTAACTTGTAATTTCTAATTTCAAGAGAGTAAGTCTGTGACCTTCAAGATTTCGACTTTCCTTGGCAAAGTCTTCAGCAACGTGGGGCGTTTAACGACAACTCACATCAATTTTGGTATCAGAGCCAAGGCGAGCTTGTCGGTAGGAGGAAGACCGTAATAACACGGTTTAGCTCAAAATGTGTTTTCTTTCTCTTTAATTTTCTGGCATGATAATTGCATGATGTTATAATATTTGGTATCTTGATTGTTTTTGAAATTTAATTGAGAATCAAAGACGACATCTTGCATGCTGAAAAAAAATTTTTAAAAAAGAAAATCGCATGCTTCTTCGGTTTCAGCTTAATTTAAATTGATTGATTTTAAAAGCTGAAATCTATAATTTTTTTTTGTTGGGAAAAAAAATTAAAGGAGGAGAAAATTTGGTTGAAAAAGAAAAGATGAAATCGGAAAATTTAAAAGGGGTTGTAAATCGGAATTTTTTTTACTTTAATTTTGGTCTCTTTGCTTCGATTTTTGTGTCCCTTTTTTGGTTTCTTACATTTTGATTGTGATAGTAACACTCCTGTTGTGTCACAAATTGCTAGAATAATTTGTTGGCTATTTTAAATAAAAAAGTATTGATTTTTGCGACTGAATTAATTGTTGCCAAATTGCTGTCTTTTTGGTTAGGGTTACAACAAACCCTAGCTTCCTGCGACTAAAAATTTGTGTCGCTAGGGAGTTAGGTCACTTTTCCGTCGCCTCTTTTGGTTTAATTGTGGCTGTTTGAATTTGTCACTAAAAGTCTAGGGTTGGTTTTGCAACAGTTATCAGGGATACGAATTTCGAACCCTTGACTTGCCCCCAACAGCCAATCTTCATTTAGGTGACTATTTCAGGCACAGGCCTTTTACTCTGGAATTTTTGTCAAATTTACAACCGTCGGTAGGACTATGAACTCTCAAACCCCTACTGCCAACCGTAAACCGACTTTAAAACCTAAGTAATCAACTTATTGGAAATCTTCTTATCCTCCCATTAGGGATTTGAAAAAGTTCTGGTTTCCACACCCGACACCCTTGTAAAATTATGATTTTGCCCTCTGGGGAGAAGTTGCGATTTTTGGGTTTAAGTTGGCACTGGTTCAGCCAAAACTTAACACCAATTTGTTGTTTAAGTGAGAAGTGATTGCTTGTGGTTGGGATTGGTTTCTTTGATTACCTATAGGGAAGGTGATCACATATATGAGATGGTCGAGTCCAGATGTCCTTCATACATGTGGGATCTCTAGTTTCTTTCCCTGCAATTTTCACAAATTTCATTACAATTCTACAATACTGGAAATTAACATACACAAAAAGTTATAATAAAAAAATTGAAAAAAACAAATTTTTACCTATTCGTTTCTCTGTACTTTGTTCATCTTCTACCTCACTGTTTGCATTTACAAGGTGTCGTGGCTGTTGTATGGGCACTTCTTGTGAATTGTGAGTCTGGTTATCTAGTATGTAATTATTCATCATACCCGAAAATTAAAATTTAATCAATTAAAAAAATACAGAAATTAGATAACTTTGTAAGATATTTTACATTCATTGAGAATCTTGTGTACCTAAAGAAAGGAAATTGGAAAATATTTGATTTCCTCCTTACTCATGTGACTGTTATTATCTATCTCATGACAAAATTATAAAAGAAGAAATCTAATTTTAAAAAAAAAAGAAAGAAGAGAAAGTCATCAAAAATCACAAGGGGACCAACTTTGAAGATATAGGAACATATTTAACCTTGTATTTTTCCACCACATACGAGAACTCATCAATAGTGGAATCACTTTTTTGGACAAAACAATTATTTATGACATGTGCTAACTTAATGACATGTATTTTAGGCATATATTAATTATATGGGGGAAGTAAGGCTGTAGAGTTATGACAGATAATATGAAGTCGAATATCTAAGAATTGATTAGGAATTAGACATTTGCAGTAAACAATTGAAAAAGGGAATAAGATTTCACAGAAAAATAAAAATAAACTGAAACCATACCCCTGTTTTCATTGCGTGGCAAGGTAGCTTGGCTTAGACATGGTGCTGATACATTAATTGATTTGAATCTAGCTGTGAAATACTACTTGATTTGAATCTACTAGAAATCGCCTACCACTTGATTCTTGAAGAGCAACAAAATGAAAATAAAAATAAATAAAATAAACGAATGCAATAAAATAGAAAATGTATTGTCTTATTGTATTCTTAATTGGAGGTTATGAATTTCCCTCATGTGGAAGACTAAAGCTTTTTTTTGTGTTTTTTTGAGTTACATCAGCTAAACCTACAAAATAGAGTTCCATCAACTCAAAAAATCAGATTCTTTTCTAGGAAAGGTTTTGAAAGTACAGTACTTTCCTAAGGTATGCTTCTTAGAAGTTAAAAACAAAGTTGTGTCATGGGGGTGGAAAAGTATCCTGCAAGGAAGAGAGTGAATATAACAGGGTTCTGAATTGGTTTGAATATGCCTTGGATGATGAACTTATTGTGTTATCATGATGTTTAATTTGGCATCTATGGGATGCAAGAAATTTTAAATTTTTGGGAAGGCAGATGATTAATACAAACATGAGAGATTTAACTAAATGCTCATACAGATGATTACGGGGAAAATATATCATGCAACGTGGGAGAACAAATAAAAGCTCAGACCTGATAAAGAAAAAGTTATGGAAATTGAAAAGAAGCAGTGCTGACATTAGTACAAACATGAGAGATGTAACTAAAGGCCCATACAGATGATTACGGGAGAAAATACATTATGCAAAGTGGGAAAACCAATAAAAGCTCAGACCTAATCAAGAGAAGGTTATGGAAATTGCGATCAGCATGGCTGGAGCGTTTCTAATTAATGAGTACAAAGCGGTAATTGAATGAAATGCAACAGATGCAGCATGGCTTTTACTTAAAGAAGAAAGCAAAAAGATACATTATGCGTCACCACTAATTTCTGACCTATTAGCACTTCTCAAACCGCCAATAAGTAGAAACAAGTAGAAAAACACCACAAAGGGGGACAACTGTGAATCTTACATGAACATGTTTAAACTTGTATTTTGCCAAAAACATATGACTACTCTTCTAAATTTTTGGACAAAACAATGATATATGGCATGTGCTAACATAATGACACTTTTTTTTAGGGATATATAATTGATATGAGGAACTAAGGTTGCAAAGTTATGAAAGAGAATATGAAGTTGAATATCTAAGAATTAATTATGAGTGCAGTAACCAACTGAAACAAGAAGGAAATTAGTACTTCACAGAAATATAAAAATAATTTTAAACCATATCCCTAGTTTCATTGTGTGGTAAGGTAGCTTGGCTTAGTGCATGGTGCTGATGCATCAATTGATTAGAATCTGTCTGAGTAACTGTGACTCGCCTACCCACTTGGGTTCTGCTTGACATTCCTACAAAGTTATAGGAAACATTGAAAAGAAATTAAATAAATATGAATGCGATAAAATAGAAAATGTATTGTCTTACTGTATAATCTTACTTAGAGGTTGTGAATTTGCCTCATGTTGAAAAGTAAAGCTATTTTGTGTGTTTTTTTTAGTTACATCAGCTATACATACAAACAGAGTTCCATCAGCTCAAACAATCACAGTCTTTATTGGGAAAGGTTTTGAAAGTAAAGTACTTTCCAAAGGTATGCTTCTTAGAGGTGAAAAACAAAGGTTCTATGTCATAGGGGTGGAAAAGTATCCTGCAAGGAAGAGAGTGAATATAGCAAGGTTTTGAATTGGTTTGAATTAGCCTGGATGACGAAGTTATTGTGTTATTATGCAGTTTAATTTGGCATATATGGGATGCAAAGAGAATAATCTTCTCCTTTACGAATAATAAAAAATGGCAAGTGTTCAATTGAAACACAAAAATGTAACTAAATTAAATTTTGGGAAGGAAAATATGTGCATCTAATGACATTAGTTCAAGCAGTGACAAGATAAATACAAACATGAGAGATGTAACTAAAGGCCCATACAGATGACTACAGGAAAACCTGTATTATGCAAAGTGAGGGAACAAATAAAAGCTCAGACCTGATGAAAAGAAGGTTATGGAAATTGAGATCAAGACGAATGCAGCGTTTCTAATTAATGAGTACAAAGGGGTGATTGAATGGAATGCAACAGATGCAACAAGGCTTTTAATTAAATAAAAATGTAGAAAGATACATTATGCCTACCACTAACGTCTGAGCAAATAGCAGTCCTCAAACAATCGAATAAGTAGAGGCAAGCAGAAAAACACCACGAAGGGGACAACTATGAATCTTACATGAACATGTTTAAACTTGTATTTTGCCAAAACATATGACTACTCTTTGATAGTTGAATTACATTTTTGGACAAATCAATGTTATATGGCATGTGCTAACTTAATGACACTTTTTTTGGGGAACTATAATTGATATGGAGAAGTAAGGTTGCAAAGTTTATGACACAAAAAAGATTAGGAGTGCAGTAACCAATTGAAACAATAAGAAATAGAAAATAATTTGAAACCATACCCCTAGCTTCATTATGTGGCAAGATAGGTTTGCTTGGTGCATGGTGCCGATGCATCAACTGATTAGAATCTGTCTGAGTAACTGTGACTTGCCTACCGACTTGATTTCTACTTGACATTCCTACAAAGTTATAGGAAACATTGAAAAAAAAATTAATAAATACGAATGCTATAAAATAGAAAATATATTGTCTTAATGCATAATCTTACTTGGAGGTTGTGAATTTGTCTCATGTGGAAGACTAAAGCTATTTTGTGTGCTTTTTTGAGTTACATCAGCTATACCTACAAAATAGAGTTCCATCAACTCAAACAATCAGATGTGGAGACACTTGGGGAGTGGATTAAATATTGTTTGTAGAGTCATCCAATGTATGAAGCTGTTACATTGCAAGAATTAGAAGATGATCGGTTGTGAAGCTATTGACTACGGCTACTGAGGAAGGCCAGAAGGTTGCTCAAAATGGTGGACAAACATACCAAGCAGTTTTTTAGGGGGATATCTGGTCTTACACATTGAATGATCTATTGAAGAACAGAGGTTTTATTGGTTTAGGCCGGTCAGTGTTTGTAGTTGCATCTTAATAGATTTTTTCCATGCTAATAGTGCCCTCCTTTGGAGGCTGGAACATGAAGTTTTGTGCTGATAAAGAAAAACCAGCAAGCTGCAGATTATATTGCATGAAGGAAGTAGTTCCATACATTGCTAACAAACTTGAAAACAACCAAATAAGCAGAGACAACAAGAAAAACACCACAGCAGTAACAAAATAGCAGCTAAACGCCGATAAAATAATCTCTCACCCTAACCTTAAGCAACATAAAATGAATTTGATCTATAGAAGTGTCTCTGAAACACAATCCAAATATAATACTATCAATCACCAAATACAAATCAACTACCAAGACTTAATTGAAACCAATATGCAACCAAATAGAAATCCTCTAAATGGGAAACATAGACACGTTCGGAGATATATCAATCAAAAGGGACCAAATTCAACCTCAAAAGTGTGTTTGTGAGAAATTGCTCTGAAATTGAACGTCAACGGAGCAAAAAATAATCCATTGCATATTAATAATTCACCTTCTCAGTTGATTCAAAATTCCAATAAATCTAGTTCAGGGGCGCCAAAACCTTTTCCTTTTTTCTGGATTTTACAAGAAAATCTCAACTTTCCTGTTCGCATAGCACTATTGGAACTTTTCATATTCTAGAGCCAATAATCTTACCCGTTGGTAGCAGAATTGGCTCGTCACGAAGGCTACTCAATGGGCGCTGCTTGCGTTTTCGACGCATACCTGCACAATTGAACGAGTAAGTATACGGAATTTAAAAGGGGGCTTACGGCGGAATTTCTTATCAAAGAAGAAAACAAATATATGACCTCTGTTTAGTATTTCTTGCC
This sequence comes from Leptodermis oblonga, assembly GCA_016801395.1. Lineage (NCBI taxonomy): Eukaryota > Viridiplantae > Streptophyta > Magnoliopsida > Gentianales > Rubiaceae > Leptodermis > Leptodermis oblonga. The sequence goes on from VMRK01000468.1 coordinate 20,223, forward strand.
CTCCTTGCGAGTTGCGACCTCTGTGTAGCCTCTACTGTGTGATGAAGATGAAAATTTGATGCTCTTTGGCTTCTCCGTGTAGGACCTTTGGAAAATTTTGATATAGAGGGCTGAGTAGATAGAGTCAGTTGCCATGGAAAGTGGGCGTTAAATTTTCAAAAAAAAAAAAAACGAAAGAAAATTAGGCGCCAGCTTTTTTAAGCCTAGAGAGCGGGAAATCAAAATATTTCCTTTAAATTTCCTTGTAGTGCAAACGTATGCCAAGTGCATTTTCCTTTTACGGAATTGTTAATTGAAGGACACATTTTACTAAAGAAAGGACACTTTTTAAAACATTTAGACTTGAAATTACTTTTTTGCCCTTCCCATTTCTACTTCCTTCTACAGTAAAAATAAGAAAAAAACAACTTTTAAAAGGAATCGCCCCATCCGGGGATTCTTTCCCAAAGAATCGCTCCAAATAGGTGATTCTATGGGAAAGAATCGCCTCCGCCGAGCGATTCTTTCCCATAGAATTGCCTGGTTGGGGTGATTCTTTTTAAAAGTTATTTTCTTCTTAATTTTACTGCAGAAGGAATGGATATGAGTGAAAGAAAATTTGAAAAAATTAGAGTAGAAAAATGAGAGTGAGTTAAAGAGTGAAATGGAGAGTTGAAGAGGAAATGAGGTTGTAGGTAAAAATATTTATGATGGTAGAATTGTATAAGGATATTATTGTCTTTTTACCACTTAAAATTTTAAAAAGTGTCATGTGTTTAGTAAAAGGTGTCCTGCAATTAACATGCCCCTTCTTTTATCAAACTACTTGACCACAATTCAATTTTTTATGATTTATTAATTTATTTTTTATTATTTTTGATAATCCAAAATATTTTACAATTTATTTGATTTCATCTATAAATACACCTTAGTTTTATGTGATTAATTATGAAAAGGGGCAAACAATATAGAGTCTAATAGTGTATTATTTGTATATATTCACACATATTTAATTAGTATTTAAAAATATTATTCCAAATATGCAAATTAATTATAGTACTCCCTCCGTTCCATTAGAAGAGTCCATTTTGTATTACTAAAAACAGTATTATAAAGTGGACTCTTCTAATGGGATAGATGGAGTATAAGATTAATTCTCAAAAGTTACCATTTTAGCTTCAAAATTATAAGTGGTACAAATTTTTTTTTTTTAAATTATCTTCATTTTGAAAGTATAAGTTTAGTAATCAAACGTAACACTTTTAGGTTAAAATGTATAAGTGATACTTTTTAAAATATATTTTTCATTAGAAAGTATAAATTTAATTATCAATAATAACTTTTCCAGGATCAAAGTTATAAATGATACTCCCTCCGTTTCTAAATAAGTGGCCATTCTAGAAAAAACACACAAATTAAGGAGATGAGAGAATTTTCCTTTTAGCCCTATTTATGTTTTCTTGTTTCACAACATTTTTAATGGGAATGTATGCAATGTGTGTGCATTTAAAATAATATTATTAAATGAGGGCAATTAATTAAGGGGTAATATTTGAACTATTTAAATTTTTTGTCTTGAAATGTGTAAAGGGACACTTATTTGAGAACAAAACAATTTTTTATAATGGCCACTTATTCGGAAACGGAAGGAGTACATTTTTATGAAATAATTATTAATATTACATTATTGGCCATGCCACATGAGTTGTGATGAATTAGTTAAAATGTCTATCATTACTCACTTCAAATGCACACTGGCAGGATTCTACTGGACACTCTTCGTATTCCTTTTTTTTTCTTTTTCACTCCGCTAATAAATACTCCCTCTGTTTTCAAATAAGTGACCATTATAGGAAAAACACACAAATTAAGGAGATGAGAGAATTTCCCTTTTACCCCTTTTATGTTTTCTTGTTTTACTACATTTTAAATGGGAATGTGTGCAATGTGTGTGCATTTAAAATAATATTATTAAATGAGGGCAGTTAATTAAGGGTAATATTGGAACTATTTAAATTTTTTGTCTTGAAATGTGTAAAGGGACACTTATTTGGGAACAAAATAATTTTTTATAATGGCCACTTATTCAGGAACGGAAGGAGTACATTTCAAAATAAACCAGTATTTCAAAAGTATATGGTTAGTTATCAAAAGTAACACTTTTAGGTTCAAATGTATAAGTGACACCTTTCAAATAAACTCTTCATTTCAAAAGTGTAAGCCAATTCTAAAAGTAACATGTTTAAGATCAAAGTTATATGTGATACTTGCAAAAAGTAAAGTATTCAGTTCAGCCATATAAGTTTAACTATTAACATTTTTAGGTTCAAAAAGTATAAGTGATACTTTTTATTAAATAAACTTATCATTTCAAAAAAATACGTTTAGATTCAAAAGTATAAGTGATAGTTTCTAAAATAAACTCTTCACTTCAAAAGTGTAAGTTTAATTCTCAAACGTAACTTTCTTAATGTCAAAGTAATAAGTGATGCTTTTTAAAATAAACTTTTCATTTCAAAAGTTTATGTTTAGTTATCATTAGTAACATTTTTGGGTTCAAAAGTATACGTGATACTTTTTAAATTATGTTTTCATTTCAAACGTATAAGTTTATTCTCAAAAGTAACACTTATAGGTTCGAAAGTATTGTGATACTTTCTAAAATAAACTTTTCTTTCAAAGTATAAATATAATTCTTAAGTGTAACTTAGGATCAAAGTTATAATTGATACTTTTTAAATTACTTTTCAATTTAAAAGTATAAATTTAATCATCAAAAGTGACATTTTTGGGGTGATACTTTTTAAAGTAAATTTTCATTTCAAAAAGTATGAGTTTAATTCTCAAAAGTAACACTTTTTAGATTCAAAAGTATTACTGATAATTTCTAAAATAAAATTTTCATTCAAAATTAGAAATTTAATTCTTAATGTGACTTTTTTTAAGGATTAAAGTTGTGACTGATACTTTTTTAAACTACTCTTCATTTTAACAGTCAGTGAAAGAACCATCCCATGTTTTTTTTTTTTTTTTTTTTTTGAAAAAACACTCCATTCTCAGTAAGAGTCTTAATTTAAGAGTCCTAATCTATTATATCAAGTCCTGTCAACTTTGCACTATAAATAGGCAGAACCATCCCATGTTGTATTGGCCCAGTTTTACGTTTTCTGTTTCTCATTAGAAGATTGTAAAAAGAGGTGTTTGTTCAGAAGAACCTAGAACTGCTCCACTTTGTTGTTATCTTGTAGCTCTGGATCAGATTGTTTGTTCTCCTAAAATTAATGAAGAAGGGTACCTAAGCATAGGGTTGAGAACGAACACGAACATTCACGAACAAGCTCGAGCTCAGCTCGATAAAAACGTGCACGAACATGATTTTTAAGCTCGACAATAAATGAACATGAACATGAACAAGGTGTTGAAAGCTCGTTAATGTTAGTGAACAGACTCGATTAAAATATTAACTATATAATATAAATAAAATAAGTATATACAATATTAAAACTTTAAATAATACAAATAATTCAATCTTTATATATATTTATATGCACATAAATATTAATATATAAGTTTAAATTGAATTTTGATTTTTATGTAAGTTGATATAGTATATTAAATTAACTAAACATTATAATTTTCTGTTAGTTAATGCGAGATAGAACGCACACGAATGTTCACGAACAAGCTCGGCTAGGCTCGGCTCGGCTCGATTAATAAATAAACAAACACAAACAAGATTTTAGCCTCGATAAATAAATGAACAATAAATAAACACTCAGAGTTCGGCTCAACTCGGCTCGTAATCACCCCTACCAGGCTGAGCAGTGGATCAAATGATATACTTTAGTTTAATTTAAAATTCTCAGTGACAAAATCAACTGTAACTACTTTCTGCTTATGAATTTAAGGTCCTTCTAAAACTCAAACTAAAGATAAATGAACTCAAAGAAAAGTATTCAGAAAAGATCTCCTGTGAATGCTGACCCATCTAAAGTATGCATAAAACTGTCTCTAGGTATCTATCTTAATTTAGGACCATTATATTATTTATGTGATTAAACCACTTGGTAATTCTCTGAATATTGTATTGGTCTCTGAGAAAACTTAGGAGTAGCTTCACCTCTCAGTGGCACAATGTTGACAACCTTTAGGGCGCTAAATGTGTTTGTAGCAGTGAACTTTTTCCAATGGCAAATCAATAAAGGAAAGCTAAAAGCTTGCATTATTCTGTAATTGAAAATTGTGCACAAAGACATAATAGAATAGTTGCAGCAAGTTGAAAGAAAAAACTAAACATTCTCACACAAGCTTATAACCAACTATAGAAGCACATTAAATATGTTGAGACATTTTGTGTTTAGTGATAAAATATGGCTATTGATGGAATGTGAATTTTGCAGTTTGTTTATTTTTCTTTCGAATGTTCTGCTGCTCCCAGAGGCCCTCAATGGCAAATAAAATGGTAAATCATCCAAGTGACTTGAAGTAACTTCAGCGCCCTGATTTCTTCCAAGAACAAACTCCTCACTGCCCTTTTTGCCACATTCAGAAACTTCACCAAGACTCATCAATGCAGTAGCTGCAAAATTTAGCAACTAGATATCGTTCTACTCTAACATGTTCAATCTACAATTTAAGAAGAAACCACACCAGTCACATTTTTCTTTGTAGTACTTGTGAAATTGACAAAGAAAAGAAAAGATAAACATAACAGTGCAGAGCAAAGAAAGTTGAAATAAATATCAGATCCCAACTTTATAAAAATTGCAGCAAGAAGTTTAAGACATATATGAGAGATGCATGCCGAAGGCCCATACAGATGATTACAACAACAAAAATGTATTATGCAAAGTGGAGGACTTATTAAAATCCCGGAACTGATGCAAGAGGAGGTTATGGAAATTGAGATCATAACGGATGAGGCGTTTCTGATTAATGAGTATAAAGGGGCGATTGGTTGGTGCAACAAAGACATCGGGGTTTTTGCTTAAAGAAGAAAGAAGACAGATTCATGCAACAGGTCTCAGCGTATGCTTTCTGTAATCGTGGAAGCTAAGAACTTGATTTGTGGAGAAGAGTACCAAGAACAAGCTCTGGCTTGTGGATTAAACTGGCAAAGACTGATGTCCAAGGTGATAGGCTAAAAAAAGCTCATAGTATAAATAGATCTATTTCCACTCTTGGAGATGTTATATCTGCTTTAGCAAACGAAAGCATTCAAATTCCTTACAGGAACACCAAGTTGACACATTTGCTCCAAGAATCATTGGGTGGTGATTAAAAGATTTTAATGTTTATGCAAATAAGTCCTTCTGAGGACTTGAGTGAATATCTAAGTAATTCGTGAAACTGATGCTTGATAAAGCTAAACATGAATTGAAAACTAGAGATGAATCAATCAAAAAGCTGAATGAGAGCTTGCAAAACTTAGAAAGTAAGGCCAAAGAGGATATGCTACTTTGAAAAACCTGCAGGATAAGATTAAAGAACTGGAAAGTCAGCTCGAGTTCGAAGTCATTATCACACTTAAAGTCAGAAAAGCAAGCTTCAAATCTTTCAGAGAAACTTGTTTGGAAGAGATGAAATGTGTAGTAGTCTTCAACAAAAGGTTGAAGAGCTAGAGAAAAAGCTAAGAGACTAAGCTTAGTTTCAGTCTACACATCATATGAGCAGAAGGTGGTTGATCTTGAAATGAAGCTGAAGGTGACAAAAGGAATCTGAGTCGCATTTTTCCATCCTTGAACAAAAGGTGGATGATTTCAAAAACAGACTGATGCAAGAGCCAGGAACAGAATACTGAGATCATAAGTTTAAGGAACTTGAAGAAAAGATCGGCGAGCGCGAACAACAACTGACATACACCATTGCTGCAGACTCAGCTGTTAATTGAACAAGATCCACCCCTCTTGAAGGGAAGGATTCTGTCACAGATGAGCAAATGCTCGAATCAGAGCGTTTCATTCTTAGAAGTTCAAACTCATTTAACTGCCATTTGATCCAAGGTCTTGCATCAGTGAAGGATGAATCTGTTCATAATGTTAGAAGGAAGATATTATCAAGAAATGGGGAGAAAGAGAACAATGTTGCTGCTGCTAAGGCAAATGATGTGAAAAACAGGAAATCTGATTGGTGCAGGCCAACGAAGAATTTCAATTGGCCGGTTTACATGGGCAAGGATCCAACTATTTACCATGCATGCACATTTGGTGTGGTGATCTACAAATTTGGAAAGCTTTGATTTAATTGTTCATGATCGTGCATGCGATGCATGCTAATTTATTTCTTTCTTTTTAGTTTTTAGTTTTAGGATGATTTATTTCCTTTTCTTTAGTTTTTAGGTTTAGGTAGGGTTGGGCACGAATCAGTTTCCACGAATTGCAGTTTCCACGAATCGGTTTCCTCCAATTTTAAATTTTTTTGGCCAATTCAAAAACCGATCCTAATTTGTTTTAAAACTGAAGAAACCAATTCAAATTCATAATTTGAATTCAGTTTGGACCGTGGAAACCGAATTCACAAATTTGTTTCTAGAATTAATAGGTTAACACAGTAAGGCTTTGAAGAAAATGAAAGAGAGATGGGAGAAGGAAAAATGAAGAGTAAAGAAAGAAAGATAATGAAGAGAAGAAGCACCGTCCAATTCCAGATCCACCATCGCCACCCCTTCCCAGATCCACAATCTCCACCATACAACATCAACAATCAACACCACCATAACCTTCTCCCAAAAACTTGATTGCTAAGAGAAGAAAATGAAAGAGAGATGAGAGAAGGAAATAGGAAGAGTAAAGAAAGAAAGATAATGAAGAGAAGAAAGAGATTAGATAAAAAGAAGAAGAGGGAACAGAGGTGGGTTCGCAGGGGGAAAGAAAAGAAAGAAAAAGAATGGGGGGGGGGAGAGAGATGTGGTGAGGCAGAGAAATTAAAAAAATGA
>VMRK01000071.1:0-27038 GCA_016801395.1 Leptodermis oblonga
TTACGTAGCTCAAAATATCTTAACATAAATTGATCGAATAATGGGTATTAATCGATTGCAATTATTTAAAATGTTAATCCGCACCGTGCTTATCCACCTTCTTTCCATTCCAGTAAAATAGTTCATTTTCAGGAACATTTTTTGTTTCGATCCCCTTTCAAAAATTTTACTTTTTCAACCTTTATCAATATAGTTATGTATTGTTTACATTTAACTCACACTTAAAAACTACAGACATGACTGGAAGAATGTATTGCACATTGACGTCCATAAAAGTTGTACATTTGTGAAATTTAACTCTTCTAGTCAGTGAAGGACACGGGCGCCAACGCCCTGCCTTCCACTCGGGGCAAAGGATAGTAGTAATACTACCATTCTTTTCAGTCCTGCCGCCGCCGCAACTAAAACCTAATTTTCAGTTGCGCGGCTTCTTCCTCCCCATTGATAAGTTGAAGAAGGTGATTATTTTTCTTTCTCCATCCCCATTGTAAAACGACGTCGTTATACTAAGGGGAAAATTTTTTCAAAAAAAAGAACATTAAAGGACCATTTTTGAAAGGTGTGAATTTGCAAATCAACTCTCCCCCCAATTTCTAAAACCTAATCATCCGCCCAAATTCTTATTTCCCCAGATGCTTCATCTCCATCACTCCATTGTGCGAACGAAATTTCCAGCAGCCAACGCCACCACCACCGAGCGGCAACCACCACCTACTGCAGCCGACGCTGATATCGCCGCTGCTTCTAGTGTGTTACGAGGGGTAATTCTTATGTTTTACAATATTACTTTAGCACTTTTATGCCTTGTTTTGATTGATTTGTGGTATAACAATTTAAAAGACCAATAAAAATAATTTTGTTTTGTAAAATAATGAAGTTGATTTTATAATTATACTTCTAAATTTCAGAGGGGAGGTAAACCCTATCATTTATGTTTGCATCATTAGGCGTTTGTGGACCTTTTGGCATCCTTATCCTTTTTATCACTAACAATTCAACAAAAAAAAGGAACAAAGGCCATTACAATCTCTTTGTATGCTGTATTAAATTACTTAAATTAAGCATTATACCTTGCAACTCATAAAAAATCGTACATTTTCAAACTTACTCTTCCTATAAAACGGAAGGAGTAGTAAAAATATATATTAAAATGATAAATAAAAAAATAGTATAAAATTTAAAATTCTAAAAGCGTTTTTTTTTTCTTTTGTTGTTGCCATATCTGAGTTGTTTCAGGTATTTTAAAATTTTTTTTTTTTTTTAAGCAACATCCGATTAATTGGCTGGCAAATTGGAGTTGTTTCAAGTTTCAACAAGAATAGGAACATTTTATTTGTTTTGATATTAACTTCAACCGTGAAATTCTATCAGAAAATTTTTAATTTTACATGACACTTCTTATGGTTCAATTGATTTTCCATAAAACCCTCAACAAAGAAAATTTTGATTTTCCTTAAAATGCTCAATTTTGAGGTTTAACTTTGAACTTTCAATCCCACAAAATTCCACCAAAACGAGGCTTCGAATTTGGACTTTTTTACTTCATCAGTAAACGATTCTTGTTACGATTGATTTGTTCTAAAGGGAAGAAAGTTAAAAAAAAAAAAATTAAAAAAAAGTATACTACTTTTTAGTAATTCTATTTTTTAAATTGGTTTAATTATGTTTACCTTTCGTATAGTTTACAAAAATAATGCACCCTTTGAAGTTTTCGAATTTTACTAATTATTATCTCCATGACAGTTCAAATTACTTACGTTTATGATGTTTATATTCAAAATTTTTTTATTGATAATTTGATCAAATTAAATGAGAGATATTAGGAATATTGACCAAATAAAGAAAAAAGGGCTGGTCTCCCATTACACCGGTTTATGTATGCAACATTGTTCACGTGAATAGTATGCCCTGTTTTTTTTTTTTGAAAATAAACTGAAATTTGAACAAAATAAAACTAATACTTATAAACAGTATCAGTAGTCCTGTTTGGTTTAGTCTCTTGATTGCGTACGAAAATACAGCAAATATTATTTTTACCTTTAAAATATAATTAAGTTAAGTTATATATGATAATTTTAGCTGTAATATGGAACCTTATTTTTCAAGGAATTAAGTAAATATTTTAGAATTTGATGAAAGAGATCTCAGTTCAAAGGGTTCAAATAATATTATCCTACTTCGTATGTAGGAGGAATGGCGGTGGCAATCGACCATTGGGCCTTCGTATGAAGTTGTTGTTTTTCCGCGCTTTCCAAGAGTATAGTCACAATCATAGTTTTTAGAGTTGCCTTCTCTATCGTAAGATTATAATATTACTTATATTGATTCTATTTACTTTTAATTTTCTTTTATTAAAATGATACAAATAAAATAATTTTTATAATTTATCAATAATTTAAATCTTGCATACAAATTGATCTCACGTGAGATTCTAATCCTACCAACTATAGTTACGATAGACTGTAGTAACATCTTGATAACACTCGTAATTTTGGACCGGAACTTGAAAAAAGTGTTAAGAACTTGAGGGTAAGGCAGAAAATTCAACACGCATGGCTTGAGTCACAAGATTAGGAAATGGCATCTCATTACTTGGGTAATTTGTACGCCGTTAACAAGATGATTTGAAACTCACTAAGGGCGATTTGATTCCTACTACTTAAAACTAGCATTAATGTGTGATATATGGGAAATAGTTTTGTTTTGACAGTTTTACAATGCTAACTGTTGAGTAATCATTGTCACGTGATGTCACATCAGTTAATACGGAGTTTTTTTCCCTTCATCTTGTCATTTTTCGTAACTTTTTGACGGGCAATTCTAGCTCAATCAAAATATTAAGAAAAAGAGCACTATGCGACCGGAGAATAATGGTTCAGCAAGGTCTCATCTAAACCTCTGCTTTGCTTTCATTCATGATATGTCCCAAATGATTCATGATTGAAAGTTATCAAAACTAATACTTTTTTCGTGTTTTATGAGTACACTTTGTAATACTGTAGTGAAAACAAAAAGAGTATAAAGATTGAGATTTGGCATCACATTCACAGATCCTCTCCTTCACTATCACTGCCTTTCATGGCTGAAAGGGATTTCCAGTAAGTAAGCAAAATGTGTGGAATTTGCAGAGAAAATTACTGTGAAACAAAGGAACTATGAAGATTGAAGACGAAAGGGTGTAGGATATAAAATATCGATCATTATTTGATAGAGATTAACACACAGCGAAATTAACAAAAACAAGAAGAAACAACACAAAGTTTGAACCTTGTTCGATCTCAACAAGAGAGAACACACATCTCTATCAACGTCACACCACTATTAACGATACGCCACTATCAAAGTCAATGATATAAGAAGGAACATTCATTTCTTGTGACTCAAACCTCACAACCACACATCATACTCATGCTTAACCGAAAGGCCGAAAAAGTTTCTACATCTCTGACCGTTCAAACTCTCGCATCAATTCAGTTGAAAACTAAACCAAATTGAAAACAAACTAAACAAGTAAATATTAAATTCTCATAATTTCTTAATTAAACTTGGTTTAATTCTCCAGCAAAAAGTACTCAATTTATTATGAAACAAACCAGAAGAAGAAATTACAATACCTTTCAAACCTTCATAAATATCTCAAACAGAGCATTCAGATACAGAGGAATCACTCCATGAAAATACAGGATTAATGCATAGATTCTACAACAACAACAACACACCAGAAACAAGAAACAAAAACATGCCAACCGCCAAACATGGAAAGAAACAGAATCCAACCTTACAACAACATAGTATCAGAGAGTGCGATCTTGCTTGCTACAGGGAATCAAATGTCCCTGGAAATTGTTCCTCCGAGCCAAAGCCCTCCAGAGACGCCTCCACAACGGCAAATTCGGCCTCCCCTGAAAACGTCTCCTGATCCTCTGGAACACCATAAACAGCAGATCACCAACTGAAAGCGTGACATAAAGAACGTAGAAAGCAGGGCCGGCGGAATCAGGGCAAATCAGGGAAGCTGAGGTTGCCATTGCCATGTAACCGAAGAAAAGGACGCAGCGATGGAAAAAGCTAGCGAACATCAGCTCACCACGAATGCGGAAATTGTGAAACCTGTGCTGAAAATCAAAAGCCAAGCAATAGAAGAGCAAGCTGAGAATCCCAAAACGCACCGTTTTGGGATGCGTTTGGAACGGAGATTGGTGCTGATTCTGGCCGTACTTCAACAAAAGAATGTTAAGCAGAATGGGAATGGCGAAGGAAAAGATGTTATGAGGGTAGGCAACACCCATATGCCCCTGTCCCTGTGCCTGAAAGAAGTAGAAACCGTAGAAAACCATGTTATAGAAGGCAAAATTGAAGTAAGGCATTGTTTTTTCTGGGTAGAAACCAAGAAGATCTTGAGAGAGAAATGGAAAAAAAAAAAAGAAAAAAGAAAAAAACAAGTGAGGTTTAATCGTTGCGGTTGGGTTTCAAAAGTGTTATTTTTATAGACAAGAGTTGTGGTTTTGTAATTGCTAATGTTTGACAATTGTGAAAAAAGACTGGACAATTTGAGCGGATTGAATCTTGATGCTATTTGCATGGAGAGATTGAAAAGGTGGGTTCAAAAGGTTCAATTCAATCATCAAAAGACAAGAAATTTTGGGAATGAATTGTATTTCTGAAATGAAGGGATCTTGAAAAAGTTGGAAATTTAATGGGAAGATGTAATGTTGGTCGGGAAAGACCAGAAAAGAGGCCAGAAAGGTCATGAGGATCAGAGGTGAAAGTGAATGGAGTGGCTAAACTATAAGCTCAAGCAGTCCTGCTGAGTCTACCGTCCAACCGTGGCAATTGAGTCGAGGAATAAAGATAATATATGGACGAAAATTGAGAAATGAATTGACCAATTCAACCACATATTTATGCTTCTTAAGCAAGCAAAGCTAAATTACAGCTTTATTTAGGGAAAATTTCATTTACATTCTGAACTTCGGGTATAACTATATAACGAATCATAATACTTTACCAAATACTCTTTTAAATTTAAAACCCGTGAAATGTAGTAATTTTGTTGGATCCATTAGAAGAGTTTAGTTGTATATACGTTTAAGTGTGTGAGTTGCAGCATACAACTTTAAAATTGATTTTTCTAACTAAGAATGGGGGAATATAATATGTCCTACAAGGTATGTCTTATACTCTTTCCATTCTATTAAAAAAATTCATTTTCAGAAACATTTTTTATTCTGATCCGCTTTAAAAAGTTTTACTTTTTCAACCCTTATTAATATAGTTATGTGTTGTTTACATTTAACTCACACTTAAAAATTACGGACATGACTCGAAGAATATTGCACATTGACATCCATAAAAGTTGTATATTTGTGAAATTTAACTCTTCTAGTCAGTAACGGACACGGGCGCCAACGCCCTGCCGTCCACTCGGAGCAAAGGGTAGTAGTAATACTACCCTTCTTTTTTGTCCTGCCGCCACCGCAGCTAAAACCTAATTTTCAGTAGTGTGGCTTCGTCCGCCCCGTTAATATGTTGAAGAAGATGATTATTTTCTTTCTCCCTCCCCTTTGTAAAACGACGTCGTTATACTAAGGGGGAAATTTTTTAAAAATGAATATTAAGGGACCATTTTTGAAAAGTATGAATTTGCAAGTCAACTCTCTCCCCAATTTCTAAAACCTAATCATCCGCCCAAATTCTAATTTCCCCAGATGCTTCATCTCCATCACTCCATTGTGCGAACGAAATTTCCAGCAGCCAACGCCACCACCACCGAGCGGCAACCACCACCTACTGCAGCCGACGTTGATATCGCCGCTGCTTCTAGTGTATTACGAGGAGTATTTCTTATGTTTTACAATATTACTTTAGCACTTTTATATATGCCTTGTTTTGATTTGTCGTATAAACAATTTAAAATATCTATAAAAATAATTTTGTTTTGTAAAATAATGAAGTTGATTTTATAATTATACTTCTAAATTTCAGAGGGGAGGTAAACCCTATCATTTATGTTTGCATTTGTGGATCTTTTGGCCGCCTTATCCTTTTTATCACTAACAATTCAACAAAAAAGAAGAACAAAGGCCATTCCAATCTCTGTGTATGCGGACTACTCGTGTGCGGCGGGTTCATGTATGCGACTAACCCGCCACACACAAGTTTGTGAACTTTTTGAGTGGAATAGATGAATATATATTGATAAATGTATTAAAAATAAGAAATATATAAATAATTTTTTTTTATTTAAACAAAAATACTTCTGAATCAAGACTCCTACTGAGAACACAACACGAGTCTTACCAAAAATCGACATTATCACGTAACAAAATAAAATACCCCAAAATTACAAATTCAAGTTTTACAAACCAAATTAAAAATATTACGTAATAATAAAACTCTAATGAAAACTACAACCACTATGTGGAGTGTACATATAAATGATACAATTGCAGCAAAAGGCAATAGAATGAAGCTAACTAAATTAATTATTTAACAAGAAAAACAAGTAATTAATCAATTTTGAAAATAAACTGTGGAATCTCCGTAGCATTGAGAGCTAATTTTGACGGTGAAATAATTTTAATCTTTATTCCTTTGGAAACCCCATTCCATGTAGAAGAATCAAAATCGCTAATGAAGAACCAATGGTAAGTGTATAAAAGGTTAAACTTTATGCCAATGTTAAATTGAATAACGCCGTCATGATCCATCACGTATCGGGTCACGGACTCCCGGCATCACCACTCCGACCCACCCACCAGAACATGGGTTCCAGATCCAGCTCTGCTCGATTCTTGGGTTTTTGAGCCAAACGGTTCGGGTTTAATTCCGGGGTGATCCATCGATTAGGTTCGCCGGAGTAAAACATATTCACTTTCATATCCTCGTACGTGATAGTGGCAATACGAATTGGGTTTGTGACACTCACCCGAATGGTACAGTCCCCGGAGATGACCTTACCGGAAGTGATAAGGTATGAACGGAGAAAGATTCAAACCGAAATTCTGGCTTGACGGTAGAGTTATCAGGTAGATGATTGAAGCAGTAAGAACCAACAACAAAGTTAATGTCAAAGCATAACACACAACTGACACAAGTTCCACCATGAAAAATTTTCCTTAACCATTGGCTCTGGCGCCGGCACCCGAACGAACGTCATTGACCATTTGTTTTCGTTAGGCACGAACAAAAAACTATAACAAATCAAATCAGCTTTTCAAAACTGAGTATTGTTATGGATTTTTTCCCCTCACAATGCTAGGTAATTAACACTGTTTCCTAATACCCTCTCTAAATATTTAGAAGAGTCCAATTTGAAAAATATATTTTTTTCTAAGTAAGATGAAATTGGAATAAGAAAGTAATTAATTAGGATATCACTCTAATTATTTAACATATTCCATCTGATTCATATCCGAGAGAGGGGAGAATTTTACTTAGATTTAGAAATTGATTTGGTATAAATAAAGTCCATAATAATCATGCAAAGATATTGATCTTTAACTAATATCTACCTAAAAATTAGTACTTATCTTAAATAACTTAGTAATATTATTATTAATTGAATGAATTTTTAAATTTATTGGAAAAACCTTAGAATGACTTTTATTTTGGATGAGAGAGAGAGAGAGTATACACTAATGCACAAAAATATGACCCAAAATATGCGTATAACCTAAAAAAAAGTCTAAAAAGTAAACAATTAGTAAACCATTTTATCTAGAGGGCGAAAAATAAACAGTACACAATAATACAAAACCATATATAAGCATAATTATCAATAAAAAGTACACCCTCCGTATTGCATTTACCCTCTCAACTTTGGGCATAGTTATACAAAACCAACCATAATACTCTTTTTAAACTTAAAAGTTGTTTAAAAAAACTCCCTCTCTAACTCGAGAAAGATAGACAAAAGCAACTCAGCTTAGCAAACCATCTTCTTCTTTCTATCCTTCTCAGATCATTCGATGCAAGAATCCCAAGAACACAAACAAAAGAATGGAATACATCTTCCACTGAGGCTCATCGTCGGGGTATACATTTTCCTTTCCCGGTGAACGAGATCGTGCCGGTGGATCATCATTCATCATCGGAATTCCTAGATGAGAAGAATTCATCCTGCAAAGTTTTCATCCCACTCAATTCATAAATATGTAAATATATACGTACTGCAGCTCCCTCTCTAACTCTCAATTCTCTTCCTATTTCTTCTTCACCCGATTTATTATTACTTCTTACAATTTCAGACCAACAACAATAATAAAAACAAATTTGACGTCTTTACACTTTATGTTTCTATTTTATTACAATTTTAGTTCCGACAAAGGTTGTAATCCTCTTGTATTATAAAAACTACAAAGAATCCCATATAATTTTAAAATATTACACAAAACCTCCTATAATGGAAAAAAAATTGGTGGCTCTCTGTAATGACCAAATTACCTTTTTGCCCACAAAATGCAGAGATCAATTTTTAGAGCCACTAATTTTTTTTTTTTTTTTTTTTGGCAGGGCTGGGGGGAACAAGACGCCACTCTCTGGGGAGTTTCTCCCCAGGCAGTAATAGCTTGAGGTAGTTTCTCCAGGCAGCATGGGGGAGAAACTCCCCCAGGGAGTGGCGTCCCGGACCTTCCCACCACCTTTTTTTTTTTAAATATTCTTTTTCTTTTAATTTTTTCCTCATTTTTACTTGTATGTAACAACCAAGAAATATTTATTTCTCCTTGTTTGTAAACACATAAAAAATACTCACTTACCATAAAATACTCATTTGATGTCGTTCATTTGTGAATTTTTTTAATTTAGTAGACGAATAATTAGTCATATTCATCGCATTCTTCCATCTTTTATACCCAAATCTACGTCCTTGCAAATGGATGGTAAAATGAATACTATAATATAGTAAATAAAGGTAGCTTTTGTAGGCAGAAAGGTAATTTGGGCATTTTAATTTTTAAATATTTTTTATGAAAAACATTGCATTTACTCCTTCTGTTCCAAAATGTATGATGTTTTAGCCTTCAAATTTGTTCCAAAATGTATGATGGTTTAGGAATTTGAGAACAAATAATGCATTTTGTTTCATATTTGCCCTTATTTATTGTAATTTTATCAATCATTTATGTTGCAGAGTTCGAAGATAAAACCCATTGAAACTACAACTTACATAAAAAATTGTGTAAAATATTAATTTAATCATTAAAATAGGTTGAAAAGCTTTATGTTCAAGATAAAAATGCATAATTTTTTGAGATAATCAAATAAATTTAATAAGGTTAACTAGATAACTTTATCAATTTTCTTAATATATGTGCAACAAGATAAAATATCATACATTTTGAAAAGGAGGGAGTAGTGAATTTTGAACAGCATTTAACACCAACTTTTTTTTATTAGCCTATTTTCGAAATTATCCTTCTGTTTAATATATTTTACTAAAAAAAGATTATTTGCAACCAATGATTGGTTGCAACCAACCCCGTCTTTTACCCCAGTAGCCTCTGCAATTGTCACACCTGGGTCAACAGATTGGGAAATCTAATAATCTACCTGAAGCTAGTTCAAGCTGATGTCAACATATTAATTGTTGTCTGCCTGCCTGAGAGTGAGAAAGAAATTGGTAATTGTGTGGTGTAAAACTTATATGCCTATTATGTTAGCCTCTTGCAGGTTTGCTCGTGTTGGTTCAGTTGTTTTAGCTCTTCATGATGCTAGTGATGTTTTTCTGGAAATCGGAAAGACGTCCAAGTATAGTGGTGCAGAAGCTCTTGCTAGCTTTTCATTTGTTCTCTTTGTTCTGTCCTGGATAGTTCTGCGTCTTACTTACTACCCTTTCTGGGTCCTGTGGAGCACAAGGTATCTAATTGTAACTTTTGAATGGAATTTTCTACTCTAATACTCTTTGAAGCTTGCTTGAGGATCAATATGAAACGTGGCTCATGTTCTGTCATCTGATCTGCAAACCTTGAACTGGTAACCTTTTTAGAAATTGGATGAGTTGACTGTGTTCTAGTGAGTTATGGACACAAAAGAAACAAATAATTTCTTGAGTACTTGTATGTATGTGTCCTACTTTTAGAATTGCTTTCTGTAATACGACTTTTTTCGGATCAATATTATTTTAGTGAAAGACTCCTGTTTCATTTCCCAGAAAATTATGTCATAGAGAAGTCATCTATGAATATAGAAATCTTTGGTGGCATAAACTTTTGTCAAGCCCTAGAAATCATACACACTATTTTGCCAGAAATATCATGAAATTCTTCCTCATTTGTTTCTTTCTTTTCTTTTGCTATCACAAAGTAATGAAAGAAATCTAGCTACTTTGAACAGTTCGGAAGCACCTACTGGATGTGCAGTTGTTACAGTTTCCTTTTGGTGCCCGATGTTCAATTTTTTTCCACTATACCAGTTCTGAA
Source organism: Leptodermis oblonga (assembly GCA_016801395.1). Taxonomy (NCBI): domain Eukaryota; kingdom Viridiplantae; phylum Streptophyta; class Magnoliopsida; order Gentianales; family Rubiaceae; genus Leptodermis; species Leptodermis oblonga. The sequence continues at coordinate 10,422 of VMRK01000071.1, forward strand.
GTCCTCCAGACATTAGATAAAGAGAAACACAAATTTTAAGGACCAGTTTACTACTACATATTCAATACCCTTCTGTTTAGCTTGCTTGTACTTCACATTTACTGGTGGGTCCTCATGTTTCGGATGCTTGTTAAACAAATCAAAGCACGGGCCAAGTCAGTGAAGATGTCCGATCCGGTAAGGAAAGTGAACTGCTTATTCAAGAAAATAAAAAGCATGCGACTTCATGTTATGGCATAATACTAGATTATGAACTAGTGTATATGTTTTTAACAATTTATTTACACCTGATAATTGAGAAGCTAAAGAGAGCCACGCAGTCTTTAACTAGACTCTTAGAATGGCATTTATTTGAGACTGGAATATTGATTGTCCAACTCCCGCTCTTAATATGTTTGTGATGCAAGATATCGCATATGGACTCGTAAAATGCTATAAACGTTTTCTTGCACCTTATTATGTTTTTGGAATGACAAATAATAGCTAATTTTTATGGCTCTCATCAGTCGATGGTAAATTAAGAATACATTCACTCTATTGACTGTTGGATATAAGGTTTCTGAATCTTGCTTCTGTTTAATTTTCCCCTATTGAATCTTATTGCTTCTGTAATGGTCAAAGATAATCATAGGCATTAAAAGTATTGATTTTATTTGTCACTGATGGTTTTCATGAGTGTATTGGCTCTATTAGCAATCACACTAACTCTAGAATTCTCTCTTGATCTTTTTGTCATCTGAACAGCGATGTTGTTGAGTAAAGTAGGATATTGCTTTCAGCTGTAGATAAATGTTTGTTTTCACTATATTCTGTGCATATTTACTCTAAATTGCATATCGGCATGAAACTGAGCTATATTGGAGTTTGGTTTCCAAATTTCTGTCCATTAAGAAGAACCGGTTGGATTGGTTTTCGTTTTATCGCTATGTAAAGCATTAAGTATCACCTCTCTTAATTTGTAACCTGTTCGTGAATTCTTCTTTGCATTGTGTCGATTCTGAAGGTGAGGATGAACACGAAGACTGATCGCGTGAGAAGAGTTTGATGATTTTGTTTCTCAGGTAGGTGATTACAATTCGTAAGAGACCCAAGAAATACCTGACATGGAGTGATCTTTTCTGGGGAACAGTGTTCCTTATGCTGAGAGATATCAAATTTTTGTTGCAGATGAATGCAGAAAGAGGGTACATGGAGGGCGATACCGAAGCGAAAACTTAAACGTAGTCGATTAATTAAAAATTATAGATATTTCTGTAAATGTGAAATGATTAGTGAAGGAAGGAAGAGACCAGTAATGGTCACACTTTTAGTTGTTTCTTCAAGTGTAAGGACATTTGTAACGTCATAACTTTTATTTTTGGGGAACTTTAGAGACACCTTAGGTGCTAACATATTCTTCCATCGAGTCGAGTCGAGTTTATTGAGCAAATCCTTTTTGTATTTGTTTATTTTGTGGGGTTGACTTTTTTGCTTTATGAAATTTGAGACTTATTGTAACATTTGTCTCAAAGACAAACTTTTCCATAGATACTAATTTATGTTCACTCAGAGTCAACTTGAGATGTCACATGAACACATTTTTGCAATTCCAACTAAGCAATATAGGTTTACCAATGAGCATATTTATATATATGAACTCTGAAATGTACTAAATCATATTTATGTTATAAAGTTATAATGTAGATGTTTTGCAACTAAATATACACAGTTTGCTATGTTAAAATAGTCATATTTAAAATTATGCTTTAAATTTATAAATAGTTATACATTTGAATGGAATCAGAGTGATTTTATGTAATTATTTGGACCTATTAATGTACACTCTTAAGACTTATACTTTCTCCGTCTCATTTAAATATTTCATTTTGTATTACTGTTTTCAACAATACAAAGTAAATTTTAAAAAATAGAATCAATACTTTTTTTTAGGCCTTCTTCCTCCTAAGACGTGAGAGGTTTTTTATAATGCTATTTTATGTTATAGCACACTGGAAATTTCTCAAAATGTATTTTGGGTGAATTATTAAAACCTTGCTTAGATTTGTTCAAATTATCAAATGAGCTTATATATATAGTTTACAAAATTATGAAATGAACCTTGTAATTTGATAATTTATTGAATAAATCTCATAATTTATGCAAATTACCAAATAAATCTTGTGACAACATGATATGTAGTTAAGGGTGTTTGAAGAGTTATACCAATTGCAACTTCAGGATTCGTTCATTCAAAGCCAATTGCTCGTCTAATAATTTTATAAATCACAAAATTCATTTAGTAATATAGACAAATTAAGAGAGATTTCAATAATTTTATGCATATATTTTAGATCGTGAAAATAACAATTCAGTAAAAGTGTAATAGTTAAAGTCAAATTATAAGGAAAAATAATTAATGCAAAGAAATACTCTCTTCGTTCTATTAGAAGGAGGGTACAACTTATTATGAATGTTAAGGTATAATACTTAAATAGTCAATTTAACACAATTTGTTTCATTTATATCCTTACTTTTTAAGTATAAACTAATTGTGGAATGTATATAATTATATTAGTAACAGTAACAGATGTAAAAAAATTAAAAGTGGACGAACAAGAAAATATTTCTCAAAGTAAACTCTTCTAACGAAACAGATAGAATAACATATATTTTTGAGGGGAGGATTGAATGACGTGGCTCTTTCTCAAAGGACATGCAATGCAGGTGCGATTTGCCATAAGAATCTTCATAGTATTATTACTTTTAATGTTGAAAGAGTTCAAAAGGATCTGGCCTTTATATCCCATACTAAAAGCGTTAAGTTCCACTTTCCAGATGGGAAGAAAAAGAATGACGCCAAATAAAATCCAACATGGATTTTTAAATCTTGTCATTTGTCAACCTGTTCACATTCAAATTTCAATTCCATTTTTGACGTGGATGTTAAAAGGCGCAAGGGAATGCATTCATTGGCTTGTTACTCATATGCCATCTTTCACTTTTTTCTTTTTTCTTTTTTTTTATAAACTTGTATTCGAAAGTTATGTTATAAAAACACCCGAATCGAGTTTAACTATTGGAAATTACGTATATCCTCTAGTTTAGTCGACAATGTATTGCGGTTATGAGTTTAGCCGCTGAAGTATTGCTTATCGATTTCAACTGTTGAAATATTAAATATTATATTTATGCTAAAACAACATGCATATTAAATTTAGTTGTTAAAATATTACACATCCATAAATGAGACTTCCTAAAAGAATTTTGGGGAAAAAAAGAGTGATTTGATCATTTCTCTCTTAATCCAAGATTTAGGCTACTCGTTTAGCAATTATTTACCTACAACTACAAGAAAAAGGTGCATAAGGCCTCCAACCTATTTTAACATTTAAATTTGAGGTTTAATCCTAAGATTGGAAAGTGTCAAAAAATATTTACTATAGTCGCTATATTTTGACATTTTATTCTGATCCTTTTCCCTAATTTTTCACTAGTTACTTGTAGATTTTAATTTGCATCTTGACATTTTAAATATCAAGTCAAGTTGATAACAAAATGAAACATTAGTGTTGATTTTGTTTTTTTAACCTTATTGGTCTATTCATTAATAACGTACCTTGTAAAATTTTATTCTCGTTAAAGAACTCTACTTTAAAGTTGTACATTATAATTCATAATATTTGTACTACTCGATATTAAACTTTAGGTCCAACTTGAAAAAATGGAAAATTTGCAATCATACCCTGTATAAAAAAACCAAGCTTAAGAATTAAGAATGGGCTATCAAGACAAAGGGAAAAACTTACAAATTTTTTACTCAACTAATGAGGGGAAAACAGAAAGTACATTCAAACATCTCAAGAGTGCCAAAAATACAACTACAACAACAGCAAAACAATGGCCAATGTCCCATTGGTATCTCCCAATCACAAAGTAATCTTAATTTGTTTCTGTAAGTTTATTTTGTTGTGCCGATAGAATACGAAAAGTAGGACAGAAAATCCGCTCTTATAGTGGCTAATACCGAACTTGTCACAACAACATCATTTGAAGTGATCTCGGCTACAGGGGAAGTAAATTCCCCTGTCCCTGGAAACGCCTTCCCCTGAACCGTCTCTTGATCCTCTGGAAGAGCAAATACAGCAAATCACCAACAGAAACCACGACATAGATAGCGTAGAATGCCGGGCTAACTGATTCCGGGAACAGAAGCGAGGCTAAGCACGCGATCCCCATGTACCCAAAAAACTGGGTGCAGCAGCGAAACACGCGAGCCAGCAGCGCAGACGAAGATGAACGCGGAGGTAGCTGAAGTCGCTGCAGATAATCATAAGAAAGGCAATAGAGCAGAAAGCTGAGAATCACGAAAAGAATTGTATTTGGGCGGGTTTCGAAAGGAGATTTTTTAAGATTTTGGAACTTCAAGACGAGGAAGTTGAGCAGAGTGGGAATGGCGAAGGAGAACATGGTGTGGAGGTGAGGATTACAATTAGCCATGATTCCCTGCGCTCGGAAGAAGTAGAAATGGTAGGAGAACAAGTTATGGAAGGCGAAATTGAAGCTCACGTTCGCAGGGAAACTTCTCCAGGAGGACGAGAAGCGATTGAAGAAACGATGAAATTGATTGAGAGATTCAGCCATTTTTGGATTGAGATCAAAGAGATGATCTTCAAGAGAAATGAATGCGGGGGCTTTGGTGTGCTTGAAAATCTTGTAGTACATCTTCTAATTAAATAGACACTACACTAAATAGGGGGAAATGACAAATATTATGGGCTTGGAATTGAAAAGGGTTCAATAAGTTCACCATCATCATAAACCACAACAACATAACAAAAAAAGATATAAGCGAGTGAAAAACTGTGGAAACAGACTTAATGAGACACGACAAATAATTAAGAGTTGGAAATTCGAAATGCAGTTTCTATTGTTGATTGTTGCTTTGGGAAATTTGTGGGTTCTGGGCAGGTGGGGATCAAGGAGGTCACAGTTCAAATGGATCAAATAATAGTATGTACTATGTAGGAATGGCTATCTGTAGTTGAAGGTAGTAAACAAGGATTCATGGTGCCCAAAAAAAGAAAGGGCCCCAGTGTGACGTTAAGTAAAACACTTCTTTGACCATTGGGGCTTCCGCTAATATGTTTGTCTTTGTCACATGCTTTGGGTGTGGTTTGTGTGGAGACTGGAGTGTGGTGCAAGAGAGTAATTTTTTCACATTAAGAAATTCTTTTCGTAAAACATATTTTTAAAAACAACTTATAACGAACATGTCTTAACATATGCATATTTTTTTTTGTAAGATTCCTATGATCAAGATTGTTAAATTTGGAATTTTACCTAGAATCTATTTAGGTCTACAATTAGAATCGTAAAATCAGATCAGAGAATCGACAAACAGATAATGTATACAAAATAATGTTATAGACCACTAATAATTTTATCAATCACATTCAACAACAATTTTTCCCCTCAAACAAAAATTCAACAACAATTGTAACATAAACTTTCATTCAAACTCAAAAGGGATTACTCAATCAAAATAACATTGAAAATGTGAAACCATTGTTCTAAAATCTCAAGATTCTCAATAGTGTGAAGTCGCCACATGTTCTTCGGCTTTGCTCTGCTCTGTCTCTCTATGCAGTGTGCAGTTTCCACTCACCACATGCTCCGGACTCTCGTTCCCGAAGAATTAGGGCAAGGAAGGAAGAAAAGAAATTCGCCAAAAGAGAAGTGCGAATCTGGACTGTAAATTATGGGCTAAAAAAACAAAAGTCCAACTTGAGATCTATATGGCAAAAATGCACAGCTAAAAAAAATAAAATCATACGATTGCCTAAACTCTTAGAATCCAACGATTTTTTGCGATTTTAGCAATTCTACCGCTTTTTCAAATATTGTAGTTATATCAACGATTCTTGACGGATGCGTAGCGATTTCATGATTTTGGGTCTACCCAGATCAAGAGTTTAACAACCATACCTATGATCATATCAACTCTGATCCTACACATTAACATATATAGATCTTACATGGCATTTCAATCATGCAATCCGATAGTAACGACACTTATAATTTGATAAATTGTTATTATTGGAATAAAGTGTTATACTAGGAGACTATTGTATAGTAGAAAATTCAACACCCGTTGCTTCCTTAGCAACATTAGAAATGACATCTCATTACTTAAATACTTTGTCTGCCGTTAATAAAGCTGACTTGAGATTCACAAATGGAGATTTTTTTTTAATTTTTATTTTTTAAGGTTCAAGCTTCAAAGAGACAAATGGATCAAACATTCTTCCTTTTATTGTTAATTAAACCTTAATTATCACATCATTTGATTCACATTTTATTTAGCGTTAAATGATTGATATATTATAAAATATAGTGATTAAATATACTACTCGTATAATGTTAATTATCATTACTAATTAATCTTTTAAGATATATATTGACCTTGCAAATGCTGTGACCACTCACCAGGGCACTCCTCCTTTAGAGTTGGGTCAAACCAAATAAGTCAAATTTAGGTGTCTTCTTTGATTATTATTATTATTATTATTATTATAAGACGCTTTGCTTTTTAACCTTTTTTTCTCCTCTCGTCATTTTCATTTTTTTTTTTTTTTACTTTTAGTGGTTACGACCTTCCCATGTTTAATAATAAAAACTTATTAATATTAGTACTATGCTAAAGTATAACAAATCGGAGTTATTAAAAGTTACATAAAGATTTCAATTGGAAAAGTTATATTAAAATTTTCCATCTTAGAGAAATTCCTCATTAATCACTCATGATCGGTAAAAAGTCTAAAATGTTTTAAAATAAAATTTTAAAAATTACCGACCACGTGTAACGTTTACTGCTCAAACAGAAAAAAAAAATTTTGGACGAAATTTTATAACCTTCTTAAAAATTACTCTTTTTTCTTTTTTCACTTTAAAACTAATAATAATCTACATCAGGAAGATCCTCTGTTACAGTAGTAGTAGTCGTTTCATGGCTGAAACTGAAAGCGATTTCCCAGTAATTAAGCAAGCAAAATATGTGGAAATCCCAGAAGAAAATTACTACGAAACAAAGGAACTGTGAAGACGCAAGACGTTGCATTTGAAAAACAGAGCATTCAAATACAACAACGTGGAATCGTACTTGCTGAAAGAAACAGGATTAATTTTACAACAACAACAAAATCAAAATCAAAATCAAAATCAAAATCAAAATCAAAATCAAAATCAAAAGGGAACATGCGATTCCACGTCGGAAGAAATAGAAATACAATCCTTGCTAACAACAAAATATATTAGAAATACAATCCTTACTAACAACAAAATATATATAACCGGGAAGTGCTCCCGTGAGATTTTCTGTCTACTTCATTTATGTCTTTCTTGTTAACATAAGAATATCTCGGGAGTGTGATCTTTCTTGTTAGAGAGGAAGCAAATGTCTCTGCAGATTGTTCCTCTGCGCCGCCACAATCCTCCATAGATTCCTCCACAGACTCGCTTGCCTGATCCTTCGGAACGCCCAAATCCCCGAATCTCCAGCTGAAAGTGTGGCATCATAAAGAACTGCGGAACTAGGGAAACGCGTTCGCCTCTGCCGGCGTCTCAGGATCCACTGGAACGCCCAAAACAGCACATCACCAACTGAAAGCGTGACATAGAAAACGTAGAAAAAAAACAGGGCAAGCGGAATCAGGCAAAATAAGGGACGCCGAGGTCGCGATCGCCATGTAACCGAAAAACAGGACGCAGCGGCGGAATATTCCAGCGAGAATCAACGAACCGCCGTGAATGCGGATATTGCGGAACCTGTGATGAAAATCAAAAGCCAAGCAATAGAGGAGCAAGCTGAGAATTCCGAAAAGTACGGTTTTAGGATGAGTTTGGAACGGGGATTGATACTGCTTTTGGCCGTACTTGACGGAAAGAATGTTGAACAGGATGGGTATGGCGAAGGAAAAGATGTTATGAGGGTAGGCGGCGGCGGCGGCGGCCATATCCGCCGGTCCCTTTGTCTGGACTAGGATGAAAGCGTTGGATCTGTAGGTGCAGAGAAAAGAAATGAAACTGCCAAAGACCTGAAGGAAGTAATTCATTGTTTTTGTTGGGTCGCAATTGGAATATGAAAAGCCAAATTAGGTTTTGGTGCTTTTATAGACAGTGGAAGTTGGCGATGGTAATTGGTATGGACTTTTTTTTATTAAAAAAAAAAAAAAAACATGATGGACTTTTTATCGGAGGTTACCGAAGGGACGAAGCATGGACTTTGTTGTTACAGGATTAGCTAAAGTATGCATTTTAGTTATTTTTATTATTAGTTTAATTGTAGTATGTGTTTGAGGTGACTGGTCGTATGTCTGTGTACAGCTCGTGTAGTAAGTAGTTCGCTTAAACTATATGTTAAATGTATGGTATGTTATCTTCTTCCTCAATTCGTCTCCCTCTTTCTCTCTCTTATTTTTTTTGTCATTTTTAATTCTTCTACCTTCCTTATTTATAATTTCCCTCAGTTTCAATTTTATGGGGCCCCCAAGCCACATAAATTATTATGTATATTATTAATTTATTAAAATATATGTATTATAATATTTACTTTAATTACTCTTTTACCAAATGTAAATTCACCGTCATTCACTCACCTTTATTTTGTGAGATTTTATATATATACTAGAAATCGAAAATTAGGGGCCTGTTTGGTATCACGTTTTCAAAACTTATTTTGAAATCACTTTTGTTTTATAATAGCTTTTTATCATTTTCAATAAATATTTTACATTTTCAACACACCTTTTTATATTCCCACCCACACTTTAATATTATAAATTAAAAGTGATTTCAAAACACGACTTGAATCACGATACCAACACAGGCACTAAAACACACCAAAATATTCCCTCGTCTTGGTAGAAGTTAATGTTCACTTTTCCAAAAAGCATTGAATATTCAATATCTATCTAATACTATAAAGTACATCCGTGCAATGCACAGCTTATGCACAATAAAATATTAATTTGTATCATAATAATAAAAAGTTTAATTGTGCACAGGCTAGCATACAAATAGAACAATGAATATGAGAACTCGTTTAAATTTATCATCTATTAACTTAATTCAATACATTTTTAGAACAATTGGAGTCTACTAAAAAATATCAAAATCAAGGAAGAAATTTTTCATCCTTAATAGTATATGGTTACCGGTACACTACCTTCATCCGACATATTCTCGTTGTTTTTGTATGTAACTTAGCATCCTTCCATTAAGGATGTACTTTAGAATTGTGGAAAATTTTGAGGTTGTTGGAAAAAAAAATGATTTTTTTTTTTTTGCATATTTAAACTTACTTCTCTACCTTTTTTAAAAACAAGAAATTAATATAACAAAAGCCTGTAAAAGAAAAGAACAGTCTAGAGAATACATCAAGATTTATAATTTTACATACATGATACATTGTGAACTAATAGGAAAAAGAATTTTAACGAAATAATCCTTCAACTCTTGATAACTAAAAGTTTTCACATAAAAATTTGCACCAACAACAAAACAATTTAAAGTAATCAAACAAAAAACTTAATGGGAAAAGAAAATTCAAGAAAGGATCTATGTAAATCACATATTATTAGATGTGTAAAATGTCATAATTTTTAATAGTAAAATATAAGAATAAAATTTCTCATTTCGAGAAATTAGTTAACATATCTTGAACAGAATAACTCATTAACATTGATGCACTTCACAACAATTTAAAAGAGAATTTTAGTGTTATTTAAGACTGAGAGAACGAAGATGGTTGAAAATATTTCAAAATGCAATTCATAGAATGGATCAAGGAAGGAAAATTTACAACTTATTGATTGTAACTAACAGAAGGTGAAAGAAAATCAATAGTTTCGTGAAGCAAAGAGGCATACAACATATTATTTCTATTTGTAATAAATAAATGGTGAAACAAAGAGACAGTAGACTTTTCTATTCTTTAGGAGTTAAAAACTAATACTCAATTATCAATTGAGTAATTAACTTCATGGTGAAATGTTTAGAAAATGTAAAGTTGTGAATTTAAGATTATAAGTCTAAAAATAAAAAATAAAAAATAAATAATTTTTATTTTTATAAAAAAAAAATTGTACGGAACCTGAAAGTTGGTCTCATGCCTTTTTTTTTTTTTAATAAATAAAATCCTTAAATTATATAATTAAAGTTTAAATTTTTGTTGACATGTTGTTGTATATATATAATTTTTGTGAGATGTGCTTTTAATAAATATATAAAAAAGTGGAAGAATAAAAGTGCAATGCTCCTATAAAGGAGTGAAAGAGCCACATGTAAAAATAAATAAATAAAGAAATTATTTAATTGAATGGTAAAAAATAAAATAAGTTCACTCAATATTTAACTATTAGATATTAAGTTTATGAGGCATCCACATAAATAGTTAAATTAAAACTCTATTAGACATAAATTAAAAAGTTGCTTATTAAATTAAAATCCAATGTGACAGCCACATGGCACTCTAATATCAAACCTATATTAGTTTATATTATATAGGGTAGATATATATAATTTAGAATTGTTTTGTCACTTAATCATCTATATTTTTTGTGGTTGAAATATTTTAATTTTTTAAAAGCCCTATTAATGAATTCCCCCCCCCCCCCCCCCCATGAAAGTTTTCTAAGAGTTGTGTCATACCCGAATTCTATCGAGTAAGTATTCTATCAGAAAAATTCGATCTCAAAATATACAACATATTAATGAAGCTCAAGATAAAGTAGCTAAAATAGTTAATTTGCCACATTTTATTCTAATTATGTCTTTACTTTTTATATACGTGACTTAATTATAGATTGCAAATTATTATATTAGTAAGAGTAAGAATAGTAACAATTTGTAAGTAGATTCTTCTTCTCTCGAACAAAAATAAGTAAATTGAAAATAGGTTTTTCTAATAGAACATGGAGAGTATTAAAAAAGGGTCTGTTTTGAAAATATAAATTTGGGTTCTTTTATATTATCGTAAATGTAAAACATTGTTTCAATGTTTTACATTTACGATAATATAAACATGCCTAAATTTATATTTTAGAACAGAGTCATTTTTTCAGTAGAAACGGCCCTACCTTAGACCATGACATTATGTTCCTAAAGAGACACATGTTGACACTAGAGGCAAGGTATAATTTATTATAGATATTAATGTACGATATTTAAAATAGTTAATCGAACATCATTTATCAATTTTTTAATATGTCTTAGTTATGAACTACAAATGAATAATAGGGTAGGTGATAAATATTCGAAAATTCGGCATAAAAAATAGGGACGACACGTGCTCACATTGGACGCAGGTCATGGGAGTTGACACTCCTTCGTACCTTTGGGCCTGTGTATGGACGGCCCCTAAATAGATGCTTCCCATCCGAGGTTGACTCGGATGCCCGCCTTTGCCTTTGGTCCAAAGCAATGTCATTTGCGGAGATGCGTCATTTACGCAAATGCGTCATTTACCGCAGAATAACACATTAACTAATACTTTCAAAGAGTTTACACAGATGCGTCATTTACCGCAGATGCGTCATTTACTAATACTTTCAAAGAGTTTACACAGATGCGTCATTTACCGCAGATGCGTCATTTACTAATACTTTCAAAGAGTTTACACAGATGCGTCATTTACCGCAGATGCGTCATTTACTAATACTTTCAAAGAGTTTACACAGATGCGTCATCCCCACATATGCGTCATCCCATTCAAAGAATTTATTTTCAAAAAAAATTTTGTTTCATTTAAGGAGTCTACTTGAAATTTATTTACATTACATACCCTTACTAATATAACAATGTGTGGTTTACAATTAATCACTTACTTTTAAAGTAATGATATAAGTGAAAATATGGTGATAAATTACTTATTTTTGATTTTGTACTCCACAAACCATAATAAGTTGTACACATTTTCAAGTGAACTCTTTGAATGAGACGGAGGGAGTAATAAAATTTTAATCCTCCCTATTTTTATAATGATGTGAGAAATAAATTATACTATCTCAAATTACACCATCTTAATGACATAATATAATAGAATATTCTAAATAATTCTACACAAGTTGTGATAGACTGATAGTACTCCTTCCGTTCTATTAGAAGGGTTCAATTTTCGTGTCATGCGAAAGATTGCCCGCCTTAATATGACCATTTAGGCTTCCGCGCATATGTTTATTTTCTTTGTCCTAGTGCCTATGCGCAGCGACCTTTTGAACCATTTGGCCCTTTTTATGATTTATATCAATAACGGCTGAATCAGTTGTTGTTTTCCGCGCTTTCCAATTCCAAGAGTATAGTCATAATCATAGTTTGTAGAGTTGCCTTCTCTATCGTAAGATTTTAATATTACTTATCTCAAAATTTGATTTTAATTTCGATTCTATTTATTTTTAAATTTTTTATCATTGAAATGACATAAATAAAAAATAATTTTAAAATTTGTTAATAATTTATATCTTACAAACAAATCGATTATGCGTGAGATTCTAATCTTGCTAACTATGATTATGTAGACTACAATGACATTTTGGCATTAGACCTGAACTCAAAAAAAGTGTCAAGAACTTAAGGGTAAGGTAGAAAATTCAACACACAGTGCTTGAGCCACAAAATTAGGAAATGACACCTCATAACTTGAGTAATTTTATTTTTTTGGAAGGTAAAATGACATACTTTATTAATTAGCTCGGAATTTCAGCACTTGAAGAAAGGAACACCGATGGGCGATTCCAACAATTATCAGCAGTCGCATGGTGCTTTGCAAACTGAGGAAGCTCATGCGCTACATGGTTGTCCACTCTACTAATCCAAAAAACAGAAATAAGTGGCTGCCCTCGCAACACCCTTTCACGTCTTGAAGCACCGGTACAGAGGCCGCTTGGCACTGGATTTTGCCCCACTATGTGGAAGTTCTCTAGTTTGCTAGCTATGGCGAACTGAATTGCCTCTTAACTTGAGTAATTTGTATGCCGTTAACAAAGTTGATTTGAAACTCACTAAGGTCGATTTGATTCCTACTACTTAAAAGTTAAAACTAGCCCTAATGTGTTATAAATGAGAAAATAGTTTTGTTTTGACAATTTTATGGTGTTAATTTCAAGTACTTATTGTTACGTGATGTTACATCAGTTAATGCGAAAATTTGAGAAGGAACACATCGTTAATTTCACACACAATAACACATCGTCTCTCACACACATCACCCCTAGCCGAGAGACTTTCTCACACCCTTGTGGAGGCAAAGAGTCGGAAAAACTTCTAATCTCTAAAATCTCAACCTCACACCTCAAATAAACACTACGAAATTAGTAACAACTAAACAAGTAATTATTAAATTGTACCGAATTTCTTAATTAATTTGGTTCAATTTTCCAACAAAAGAACTCAATTTATTATGCAACAAACCAGAAGTAGAAATTACAATTCCTTTCAAACCTTCATAAATATCTCAAACAGAGCATTCAAATACAGAGGAATCACTCCATGAAAATATAAGATTAATACATAGATTCTAGAACAACAACAACACAACCAGAAACAAAAAACAAAAACATGCGAACAGACAAACATGGAAATAAACAGAATCAAACCTTACAACAACATAGAATCGGAGGGTGCGATCTTGCTTGCTACAGAGGAAGCAAATGTCCCTGGAAATTGTTCCTCCGTGCCAGAGCCCTCCATAGACGCTTCCACAAAGGCGAATTTGGCCTGCCCTGAAAACGTGCTCCCCCGCCAACTGAAAGCATGACATAAAGGACGTAGAATACAGGGCCGGCAGAATCAGGGCAAATCAGGGATGCAGAGGTTGCCAATGCCACGTAACTGAAAAACAGGACGCAACTATGGAAAAAGCTATCGAGCATCAGCTCACCGCAAATGTGGAAATTGCGAAACATTGTTACAGAAGGGGTAATCGATACAGTATCCCATGTTACAGAAGGCAAAATTGAAGTAAGGCATTGTTTTTTCTGGGTTGAAACCAAGAAAATCTAGAGAGAATTGGAAGTAAGAACTGAGGTTTAAGTGTGTTTTTATAGACAAGAGTTATGGTTTTGTAATTGGTATTGACAATTGTGAAAAAAGACCGTCGTTAGTCCTCTCAAATACAGCAAAAGTACTGTATAAACTTGCAACAAATAGCTAAAAGTAGCACAATGATAATAGGATCGATCCAACAAGGAACGAAATGCTTAAAATCACAAAACCTATTAAATCCAAACTATTTTGGTTAGCAACCACCTTTTCTTTGCTCAGAGAGACTTTAAAAGTGATTGAGTATAAAAACTACTAAAACTTAAAGAAGAATATAAATCAAATTTAATAAAGTATTCCAGCAATATGTAAATCATAATAATCACGTGCATGTTAATCATCAACGCAATAATATGTTAAATAGCATGTCATCAACCAGTTATATATTACCGTGAATCCGCACAGACATAACCAAATCTCCCCTTACTTTATCGACAATTACCGTAAATCCGCGCAGACATAATTGCTACTCTAATTAACAAGGAACATGCCGTAAGGCATCGACACCTATTAACCAAGTTAATAGCTTTAAGATTTAGGGAAACCCGATTTTAGTTATTCTTATTGAATTAACATCTAAGAATTACTAACCCCTTATTCTCTATTACATGAAGGTAACTTTACCACTAATTAATCTTGTCCAATAAATATTATGTTATTTAACTGAAAATTAATTGGCTCTACCTAATTTAACTAAGGTGATCAATCTCAATTAAATATCAGTAATCAAAGTTATGAGCAGAGAATAAGAAACACATGCAATTTAATTAAGAACAATTTGTTTCATAACATGACTAGATTAATTGCTTTTACATTATGCTGGAATATATAATTTAGTTACTCATATTTAAACTAACTACGCACATAATTATTTTACGATTCATACTGAAAATAATCGAAAAGAATAAAATAAATAAGGAATAAATACTTGAATTACGATCTGAAAATAATCCCTTGAGTAAGCTACCGCCCGTTAGGGCTAACGGAACCTCTCTTGGACAGAAATCCTCAAATTGCAGAAATAGAAAACTAATACTACTTGCTCTGAACTAGTTACAAAAATATGAGATAAAATTCTACTGTAAAAGTGTGTCCTTCTCCTCTCAATTCCATCCCTATATATAGATGTAGAATGGAGAGTAGAAAATAAGATACTAATCGAAATAGGAACTACCAAACCAAATTCCAAGTGGGAAACTACTAAAACAATATCCACATCCAAGAAGGATTAATGTAATAACAGCTCTTCTTTTGCACGCCACTTGTGGACAAAATTGGAATCCAAATTCCACTCCAATTGCTTCTTGCGGTTAATCAATTTAATTAGGCAATTTGCCTAATTCTTGCTTGAGCTTTCCTTCTCTTCTTTGGGCTGGGCTGCTCATTGCATTGGGCTGGATTGTCCACCAACATAAATCATTTAATCCTTGGCCCAATTGCACAACTTGAATGCAAAATTATGTTGATTGCCTCCTTCCATCATTTTTGTATCACTTGGGCAAATAAGCATGTTTTTCACCCATTTTTGCACTTTCTCCGCTCTACGCATTCTTTCTCCAAATCCTGCACTTATCTCACAAAAACTAACATATACCCGTGAGATTTGCCACAAATAGACTCTAAAATTCAGCAGCTAAAGGACACATCTCAATCTGCCACCGCATTCGTTTCCCGGTATATATGTTGAATACGCACACCTTGAAGCTGACTTCTAGCCCTCTGAATTTCTCGTACATATCACCTTCGCCGATCACTGGGGTCACTCCTGCATGGAGATTATCCACCATAACTTGAGAATCAAATTCAAGCAAGATAGCCTGAACCCCCTGATCAATACGTCGTGAGCCCATAGACAAGAATCAGAGCCTCGGCCTGATAACTCGTTACCATGCCCAGAAGAAATACTAGCCGCAAATATGATAACCCGTGCTCATCCCGCAACATAACTCCCGCCCCTGTCGGACAGAATTGCCTAGCAATGAACCATTTGCATTCAGCTTTAAGAAGCCAAAAGGTGGCGACTTCCATGCCACCACTTGCTCCTGTTGACGCTTAGGAATGATGATTCTAAATTATAGACATATTATTTTACTAGTTTGGAGTAGACTGCACTTTGTGCGGTGCCCCCGGAATGTAGTAGAATATAACAGGGCTCAACCACAATAGAGTTTTTTTTATATATTCCCATCGATCAATGCCAATATTTCGCTTAAAACTTAAAAGTACTAATCTAAGAACTGTGGAGGTTTCTCCCTTTGAGCTAGAATTGCTAAACATCAAGAAGTAGAGATTAGGAAACTGAGTTAAGCATGATATATTGACAACTTCCAGCATAATATCCATCAGAATTTGAAGATAATCTGGAGGAGTAATGTAACTAAATGAAATTCTTAGGTCATCAAAGACTATTCTATAAGCATTCAAGTCATGCTAGTGTGTTCGTCCTTTACTTGTACAATATTCTAGAGTTTGTGGCACATACAGATCGAGCCACCCTTACCCGTATTGCGCACTTCATTGGTTGTGTTTCCCCTACATCGATAT
>VMRK01000274.1:0-26595 GCA_016801395.1 Leptodermis oblonga
GGGTTCACATGAGAAAGGAGAGGTTTCCAGCTGTCCGAAGGATGATGTTACACCCTCGAGGCGATAGGTCCTTTCAATTTGTCTGTAAGATAGAGGATAACACTTACAAGCTTGACTTACCAGGTGAGTAGAGTGTTAGTACATCTTTTAATGTTGCTGACTTATCTCTGTTTAATTTTGACCAGGATCTTGATTCGAGGTTAAATCCTTGCTAACCGGGAGGGAGTGATAAGGGCATTTCCAGCCCATCGACAAGTCCAAGCAGAGAGGATCCACAGATGATGCAGAGGACTTGAGATTGGAAGCAGAGCCTGTTCGTGTTCTACAACGAGGTCTAGTTATGCTCCAAGACCATATCCCGTACCAGAGAGATCCAATTATAGATATCGTTGAGCCAATGACACACAGAAAGAGAAGGAAACTTAAGGCCGACCTTGAGAACCTAGTCTAAGAATGTTACCGGCAAGCCGAGATGATATCTGAAGCATAAACCCCTGAAGATAAAGCCCAGAAGAGTAAGAAGGCTAAAATGGTCATTTTACTCACTATTTTCGAAAAGGGGTCTGAATTGAAGAATCATGAAGAAGTGAAGAATTTGTAAAATTTTGAGTTTCAGAAATGATTCCGGATGCTTCCAGAAGCTTTCTACATTTTCCGCAGACACGCCATTCACATTTTGGGTCGAACTCAATTGCAGCCCACCTCTATAATATTCGGCCATCCCAAAGTGCAATAAGGAGAAGGAAAACCAAAATTGGGGAAGCCCAATTGAGCAGCCCAAATTTGAATTGCAGTTAGAGTTTTAAAGGAGTTAGTTTGAGTTTACAACTCCAATTAATTCTAGTAGTTTATTTCATTTTTACTTCTAATTTTTTTATAATTTCGGCTACCATTATCTCTTAATCCAACCAAATATTATCACTTAAACAAACCTAGTTCCTTTAGGTTTGTTTCTTTTTAAGAGATCAATCTCTCGATTGATTTCTACTTCTTTGTTTTCATTCATTTCTACTTCTTTATTTAGCTAAGAATTTCGATTAGGTACACTAGTAAGAAAACTGAATTCATCATTTAACTCAAACCTAGTTCTTTTCGGTTTCAGTTTGTAAGGAATCAATCTCTTGATTGAGTTCCAATTGTAGTTGATTTCTACTACTTTGTACTGAAGAATTCGGCTGCCTATAACCATAAATAGGGCTCCTCTTCTTCATTTTTCAACACACAATTTTGATTCAAGTAATAGAATAATATAGTTTATACTTTTTGAATCATTCTCTTATTTTGAGCTTTCATAGTTTGCACACTTTGTGAATTACTATAGGTTTAGAAACTATAGCTTTTTAGGTAATTGCTCCGCCTAAATTACATGCTTTTGTTTCGACTCTTTTGTTCTTAAACTTGGTTCGATTTGCATGTTTAAAATTAGCTTAGGTTAAGTTTAGTAGTCTGCCGAATCCGAGGTAGGGATTCTAGAGGTTAAGAGTTGCGTCTCGCAATTTCCAAACTTTCCTTGGTAAGTATTCCGCATCGTGATCTCCGATCCACATCAGCATGGGTCAGAGTGATATGTAACCCACTGGTCAACGTTTTTTTTTATAAAAAAACATGACCCAGGGGTCAACCTAACCTAACCCAACACACTATAAATGGGTCAAGATTTGACCCGTAACCGACTCAACCCATAACCCGTCTGACCCAACCCAACTAGTTAAAAATGTTGGGTGGTTGGGTCGGGTTAATGGGTTAGGGGTTGGATTGCCAGGCCTAGGTCTGAAGTAGGAAGAAGGCGAGAGGAAGAAAATGGGTTTGTCCGTCAATTTTCTCTTTTTAATTTTAATATTAGCCACATCATATTTGCAATTAATTTTTTATATATTTTTTATTCTCTTGTGTCAATTCTTTACTGGTAATTTCCACATCAGTATGCCATGTCAGCATAGGAGGGGTTATTTTGAACCACTTCTAAAACTTCGAGTGCTAAATTGACCCTAAACATACTTCGAGGGCTTATTTGTACCCTTGTTGAAACCACGGGGCCAAATTGCACCATTACCCAAATAACAATAACAAAAACCCTCAAAAGCAGGTAAATGCTTACACTAGAGATCAAATTAGCAAGACCTGACTGGAGCAAACTGAATATTTCAACAAATGAAGCAAACAAATGTTCATAAATCCCTAACCCAATAACCTCTCAAATTA
Organism: Leptodermis oblonga; assembly: GCA_016801395.1. Classification (NCBI taxonomy): domain Eukaryota; kingdom Viridiplantae; phylum Streptophyta; class Magnoliopsida; order Gentianales; family Rubiaceae; genus Leptodermis; species Leptodermis oblonga. Next base: position 2,203 of record VMRK01000274.1, read on the forward strand.
CAAAACACAAAACACCACAGGGATTCATTGGGTTTTCCCTATCAAAGTACCCATTAACTTCCTAAATTTTGAATCTTCTTAATTACATGAAGTGCAAATATTGTATTACCATATGCTTCTTAGTTCTTACCCAAAAATTTCAATAATCCTTCCGTTCAACAGTTCCCCAATTCCAAGTGATAGATGAGACTTAATGAAAGAATCGCTGCAAAAACAAATCCCTTCCCAAGACGTTGTGAAATAGCCACACGAAAAGTAGCATCTTTCTCTCCCGCCTTGGCATCATCAGGAACGTCATCAAACTAAAACTGTGTGGCATCATCTGAAAAAGAAAAGCAATACTCCCCTGACCATGTATCTTCCAACGTAGAAACCCTTTTTGAGATTTGAATGAGTAGAACAGAGAGGACTCAGAGGAGGCGAAAAGGAAATAAACAATGTTTTGAAAGTGTGAGGCGGCTTTATTTCCCCTCTCAAATTTTGTAAATTTTCACATTCCCTTTGTTTTGTAGGTTTTTTTTCTTCACATTCTAAATTTAACTTTTTTTTCTTCACATTCTAAATTTAACTATTTTATTTTATTAAAGTAATTTTTATTTTTCAGTTTGGTAAATGATGATTTATTTTCAATACGAAATGCATTTTTAATTTGTATATATTTTAAGGCATTATAGTAAATACAAGTTATTATATCCTTGAATAATTTAATTTATTTATTAGAAATAAAAATATTTTATTTAATATTACAAAATTACAATTATGTTGTAATATTAGTATATCATTAAACTTTTTTCTATGGAGAAGATAACTTAAAAAACGTATGTTTCTATTAAGGGAGCAAAGTATTATATTTTTTTCCTAGTTTTTTCTTTTTGAATCAATTCACATGTGTATTGTGTCTCACACAATGTGGGATGGTAGTCTCGACAGTACAACAATCTTTGATTGTAACCCAAACTTAAACCGGTGAGTGCAAATGGCATAGTGCCTAGCAACTCTAGTAATGCGTGCTTGGGTTTTGAATAAAGCAAGAGTCAACACAATGTTCTCCATCTAAAAAAAATAATTAATGACACTATAAAAGGCATATATATTCACAAATTTGACTTTTTTTTAATTCTTTCAAAACTTTAAAATATTACATCTAATAAGGTTGATACTAAATTATTAGACATATGGTATCAGTACTTGTTTAAATATTTGATTTTAATTAATGGCTTTGCATTTAAGTGCATTGCAGAAAATTGCAGAAAAAGAGAAATATAAAAAGCTGTCTACTGTACTGTCGATTCGACATTAAATTGACAATCAAAAGTTTCAAGGCTAGAATAAACTTCAGCTTATGGAAACCATCGACTCCAGTGTCGCCAAATTGACATATAGCTGTGATAAGAGAAGCAACTCGCAAGAAAAGCTTTACCTGAAGAAAAGCAAATTCTATAAGAGGTGTCGACAACACTTGTGAATCGACGCTCGGCTCGATAGTCTAACGTTCACTAGCCATTATACACAAGCCAGACAAACTAAGTGAGTATCAATTGAGTTTACGATTCGACGCCATAATTGATAGTCTTTTACATGTATTTCTACTAATTTTGATAGCCTCAAAATTTTCAACATTTTATAAATTTCCTTATTTTTTTTAATAGTTATATTTTAGTACATTTTTTTATTTTTATTTATTGAGTGCTAGTTCCCCTTTCAATGTAATATTTAAAATTTCAAACTATTGATTAAAATTATTTTTTAAAATATTATACTTTAGTCTATTCATTTATGTGAAGGATAAATTAATTGAATCGATAAAATTCAATTCTTAAAAGTATAAGTATGAAAACATAAAAATTAATAAACTATCATAGTTTAACGTTAAGGGAAGCAACATTACAAATAAAAAAAAAACGCTTTTACTCGTGAAGTTTAAGAACTCAATAGTTTTAATCCTAAGTTTAGGAGTGTTGACTTTTACTAACTATCATATGTGTTGACCATTCGTGATAGTTGAATATAAAAAATTAGAGATTGAAAAAAACTATGCACAGACTTTTGGAAACTAAGATCATAATTTTCACTTTCGAAAAATGTTTTGAAAAGGAGGCGAAAAGGAAATAAACAATGTTTTGAAAGTGTGAGGCGGCTTTATTTTCCCGCTCAAATTTTGTAATTTTCACATTCCCTCTGTTTTATAGGTTTTTTTTCCTTCACATTCTAAATTTAACTATTTTCTTTTATTAAAGTAATTTTTATTTTTCAATTTGGTAAATGATGATCGTCGCCGTTCCCTCCATTTGTACAACGATCGCCGGGCCATCTAAGGCTAAATGCCTCTCCCGCCGGTCAAAAACCGCGGCTAGAAACCCTTCGCCATCCGTCCAAGACATCTCTTCCCACTTCAAGCCCTCCAAATTACTAGATCTGAGGGCTAAATACCATAGTCTCGTTAAGTTGTGGGTAATTGTTCCCTAAGATGGAGAACGAGCCCATGCACCGGGGAACGGGTGGGTAGCTGTTTATACCAAGCAACGCAGCAGCGGGTTAAGATTCCCTGCTCCATCATTCCTGGTCGAGTTACTGCAATATTGGTCCATAGGCGTAGCCCAGCTTACTCCAAACTCGATTTGCAACATCCTTGGCTTCTGCTTCGTCTGCTGGGATCTCTCCATAAATCCGGGGATCCCGCTCTTCCTTGAACACTTCTCCCTTACTGCACTAGGCGAGGGGTGGTACAGCGTCGCCCATCGCCACCCACCCGCAGGAAGATTCCAAATGGTGTCCCACCTTCAGGGCAAAATTGACGATTGGAAGAAAAAATTCTTCTTTATTTCAAGTGCTTCCTCGGGCCTTCCGTGCTTGTGGAATGACAGGGAAGGGGGCCGACTCTGCCGCTCGCTTCCCCGTCCCCTCCTCGTACCCCAAAAGTCGGATTGTCGTGTCATTACATCAACAAGGTCAGGAGACCTTATGATGGTCGCGAAGACCCCTTGGAGGAAGGGTTAAAATGGGTTGGGTGGAGCAATGCGCCCGTAATCGTGGGCAAATGTTCGTGTTCCCTTGCTTCCTTCTAGCCTGATGCTCTGCTTCAAAATTTACTTCCCCCAAATCTTTTTGATTGATTTATTATTACTTATATAGATGTATCTGCAGTGTCACTGGGAGCCCCCCTTACTTCATGCTCCCCCTATTTTTCCCGAGTCCCTCACAACCGATGCCCCTACTATTACCGAAAAGAGGAAAGTCCCTGGCGATCCCTCTACTGTGAAGCAAACTCACTAGGACAAGTGCACCGTCCCCGGGGATACAGTGCCTTCCGGTACTTCCTCCTTAGTCCCAGCCCCAGAAGGAACTACCCGAGCACATCCTTCCCGGAGCTCGACTCCCCCAGTCGACCCCACCCCTACTGCCCCTACTCACTCTCATGCCTCTGTTGGAGGGGCCCCAATCCTTACTGTTACCCGGGGTTCCGCCAATCTTTAGTCATGGAAGAAGGCGGCCCCCATTGAGGGTTCCTCCTTATCACTTAAGTCACGGAAGAAGGCGGCCCCCATTGAGCACTTGCCCTTTAACTGCTATTCTCGGCTTAAAACTTATCTCGAACTCTCCCAGTTCAATTGCCCATTTGATGAGCCTACCTGAACTGCCCGACTTTGTCATGATTCCTCGCAGAGTAGCATCCATGTACACCGTGACTTGGTGCAATTCAAAATATGGCCTCAACCGCCTACCGGCTTGAAACAAAGTCAATGCTAACTTCTCAATGGGTGCATAGTTTCTTTATGCTGACTGCAACACTTTGCTTAAAAAATATACAGGCCGTTGCACCTTTCCTTCTTCCTTGAACAGTACTGCGCTTACGGCAAATTCCGTTGCTGCTATGTAAACATATAGCTCTTTCCTAGGTAATGGCATAGAGAGCCGTGGGAGTTCTGCAAGGTATCTCTTCAACTCCTTAATTGCCTTCTGGCAATCCTTTCCCCAACAAAACTTGTCAGCTTTCCTTAACACTTTAAAAAATGCTACGAGCCTTCCTGTCAACCTTTGTACTTCCTTAGCCATCTGATGGGTTGCATTTCCATCACTGGCTAAATTTTTTCAGGGTTGGCCGATACTCCATCTTCTGAGATCATATAACCTAGAAATTTTCCCGAAAACGACCCAAAGACACAATTTACAGGGTTCAGCCTCATTTTCGTGGCCATGAGGATCTCCAAAACCTCCCAGAGATCGCTCAACAAGGCTTCCTCACTCTTACTTTTCACGCAGATATCATCGATATATGCCTACATGATTCTACCTAGCTTACTTGAAGATCTTGTTGATAAGGTGCTGGTATGTGGCCCCTGCATTTTCAATCCAAAAGGCATGGTCGTGTAACAGTACGTGCCTTTCTCCGTGATGAAGGAGGTTTTTTCCTCGTCTTCCTTGTTTAGAAAAATCTTATGGTACCCATTGTAGGCATCGAGGAAGCATAAGAAACGAAAACCTGCGATCAAGTCGACCAACACATCTATCCTTGGTAACAGAAACAAATCCTTTGGGCATGCCTTGTTTAAGTCCGTGAAGTTAACGCACATCTTCCAACTTCCATCTGACTTTTTCACTAGGACTGGGTTTTCCAACCACTGCGGATAAGCCAACTCCCTGATTATCCGTGTTCCAACAGCTTGCTCTCTTCCGCATCTACAACTTGACTCAGTTCTAAACCAAATTCCTTTTTTTTTTTTTTTTTTTTTTTTGGTCTTACCGGCCTTATGTCGGGGTCAATTGATAGACAGTGCTCTGCGAGCTTCCTCGGGATCACAGGTATGTCGTCTGCCGACCAGGTGAACCCTTGCTCAAATTCTTTCAACAAACTAACCACCCCTTGCTCCAACTCGGGGGTCAGCCCCACTCCTATCCTTATTGTCTTCAAGGGGTCTGCCCCCAACTAGACTTTCTTGAATTCTGACCCTGCCTTCATCATTCTTTCCTCTATAAACCTCAGGGGCTCTAATTCCTCGATCACCATCATGGTCGAGATGTCATCTTCTTCAGGTCCGCTATGTACCATTGCTTGGCTGGGCACACATCATAACTGACCAAGGCTACTCCATCTGGCGTTTAGAAGTTCACGACCATATGCACTGTGGAGGTCACTGCTTGGAACTGATTCAAGCCCAGCCTTCCCAGGAATGCATTGTAGGTAGGGTGGGACTCGATGAAGACGAATTCCAGATTTTCTGTCCGTACGTGATTCCCAGATATAATCGTCACGGGTACTCTGATTTTCCCTACCTGGATCACTTTCAAATTTCCAAAGCCTACCAGCAGCGTGCGAACTGGGTCAATGTCCTTCTTGTCAAGGTGGTATTCTTCAAACACTCCTTTAGTGAGGATTTTAACTAAGCATCATGTGTCCAATAGGGTACGCCTGACTATAAAATTCGCAATTACCATTTCTATCACCATTGGGTTATCTTCTCTTGAGCCCTCGTGGAGGTCCTTCTCGGAGATCCACAGGGTCTCGGTTCTTTCACCCTCCTTTCTTTTTACTCCTAATTGCAGTGAGAAACGCCTATTCAACTTCCGTTGCTTACCCAAATTTCTGCCCGTGGGTTCACCCGAGATGCTTGGCTGCTCTTTGCTTTCCCATTTTTGCCTTTCTTCGAGCCTCTTATTCCTGTTTGATCAACATACTCCCACAACTGCCTGCCCTGAACTACCCTCTCTATCTCATCTGCCAACTCCAGACATTCCTCAGTACTGTGCCCTGACACCCGGTGGTGGTCGCAGTACTTTGAGTGATTCTTCTTTGGGTAGGATCCTTTTGTTTGGGGTGGGTTTGTCAACAGCCCTTGACTCTGAGCCACGTACATGACATCGGCGCTAGAGTCTTTCAAAGAAGTGTACACTGTCGGGACTCCCTTTCTCTCGGATAGGTATGTTAAGTAGGATTGAGGGGGGAAGTGTAGTCTTTCCTGGATTGGCCTTTTCCCGCTTAACTACCCGCTGACCCTGGCTCCTTTTTCCCTACCCTTGTCTGAAGACTGTCGGGCTCTCTTTTATGTCTCCTGCTCCTTGCCGATTGAGAAGGCATTCACCTGGATGACAGCTTCACAAAATCTTTTGGTGGCGGAGATGCTGGTCTATGCTGGGCACTTCGCTCCTTATGAGTTAAACCTTTTAACATAATCCTCAATTGACTTATCCTTTCCCTGTCCAATTGTCATCAAATGAGACACTGACTTCGCTATAAAATGGTTCCCTATGAAATTAGTCATAAACTTCCTCTTAAATTGCTCCAGGGATGAATTCCCGAGTTTGGCGCGAGGTGTGTATACCAGCTAAGCACTCTTCTCGTGAAGGTTTGATGTATCACCATGCACTTGTTCACCTCAATCAATAGTTCTATATCCATGGCTCCTATGCACTTCATCCAGTGATCCTTTGGGTCCGTGGTTCCATCAAACTGAGGGAGTTGATACAGTCTCTTGAAGTGGTATGGCAGAGGGGATGTTTAGATATCCATTGTGAAAGGGTGTGTGGTATCCTCGAATTCTTCCATAGTTTTGACCCCCTCTAATAGCTTGTCCATCATTCTTTCCACCTCCTCCAACCAATTCCCTAGTAGGTTCATCGGCATTCCCTCCAGTTTTTTTTCCTTTTCTCTGAACCTCAACTGGGGAGTTTCCTCCCCTAGATCCCTCGACACTTGAGAATGTTCTTTTTCTAGCCCATGGCTCCTCCGGCATGGCACTATGGATCGACTTCTCCAGGAAGGAGAATCTGCTTCTTTCTCTCTTGACCAAAACATCTGCCTGCTGGGTGTACCGAAGAAGCATGTTCTTGAGACAGACATCTGCCTTCACCCTAGGCTCGAGGATGATCTAGTGAATCTGCCTCTCGTCTTTCCCGGCTTTCTTCCCGTTCCTTCGCCTTGCCTTTCCACCTGTGCTCCTCCTCTCCCTCAACTCTCATTTTTTCTTCCATGAAAACTCTAAATTTGGACATGGTCTTCCTCACGAATGCCAGCTCCTCTAACTCCTACACTTGATTCCCTTCTTGAAATAAACTATTGGAGATTTTCTTTCTTCTACTTGGACCTCCTCCGGGAATAAACATCACAACACTTATTTATCAGTTCGGATACCCAAGGTTGGTCGAAGGTGATTTCAACACAATGATTGAGTCCCCACAGATGGCGCCGGATAATGATGCGTAGCTCACCAAAACTGGATCACTGGAAAGTCAGTCCGTGAGCCTGAAACAGAAATAGAGCTTGGAAGGGCTAAATCCATGTTAACTCTCCGAAGCTTAAGTTAAAGAACAGAAATAGAGTATTTAAGCATTAACCTATATGAGGTTAAGATTGGATTATTTTTTATCACCTCTTTTGTGGAGTACAACCCACTATTTATAAAGTTGAGAGGGTCCAGTCCTTCTCCTTAACTACTTGGCATGTACACCAGGGTTTGCTCTTTACCCCCCGGGTCTAAGCCTCCCATGCCGTTCCTGTCACGTCTAGGAACGGATCTAGGCAGACGTCCCTTCCTGCCGTCGGTATAAGCTGCACCGAGGACCCAATAGTCATAGTCCATTGGGTCATTTTCTTGGTCTGGGTCTTGACTTAAGGCTTAATCTTCTAGGACCTTATGTTTTGTGATGAGCTGGGCTGATTTAAGTGGGGCTTGTGCCCTACACACAAATACCTAAAGAAACACCTTCATATTTTACAAAATTTAAAATTTCTCTCTCCATCAACACTCACATTTTTCAAAAAATAACACAATCACTACATTTTTTTCCCTCTCTCTTACACAATTTCCCAGAGAAGATTCCCCTCCAGTTTTTTTTTCTCACAAACCAACCAATTTCCTAATTTGGACACTAAGAGAACAGAGCCTTAGGTATTGTGAAATTTGTTGCACATTGCTCAGCAGATTCACCTCTCCCCGAATCTCTGATAACGGTGAACCCTTGAGTACCCAAAATACTCCTCTACCTTTTTTATGGTGTTTTGTTGTTTGTATTTGTAATTCTTCCTAGAAACGTAGGATTCTCCTTAGCAACATTGTTTTTGGGGGACCTTGGGGTTAAGATTTATAAGCCCTAATCAGCTTCGTTTGTTGAAATTTTTATATTAGTTTACTTGGTGTTTCAAATTTGACTTGAGGTAAGCTTGTACATGATTTTGGGCTTCTTTTACATGGTTTCTTTTTGTTTCAGGAAATTCAAAACATAGCCACAATATTTTAATGGTTGAAGTAGGAGAGATGATAACTTTCAATAGAAATGCTAGCTATTACATTGATTTACCCTCTAAATATGCAGTGGATTCAAGGAGAGATTGTTTTCACTTTATTCTCAATTTTTAATCCTTTTTGGTCAATAATTTTTCAAAGGTTTCTCTTGGGTTTTTCATCTTTTGTTGTCAAAGTTGTAGTTGTTCCACCCCCACAATTGAAACCTCCTAGTTGATTAGGCTTTGAAGTGGCAACAATATCAAGGTTAGAAGTTAGTTTAAAGAGCTTTTTGACATGCTCTATTTATGACAAAATCGAAGAGTTCCGCTGCATTGTTCTTTTTATCAAATTTCATGTTTTTAGGAGTCAAACAGCGATGTGGACCCAAAGGTTTACAAAACAACATTATGATCTAACTTCCATGCTTCATCTAACCACTGTGGCAGTTATTCATCTAGCATTGTTGACAATCATTAGATAAAGATATTTCAGCTAATCTATTGCTTGTAGTATTCCAATCCCTATGAATAAACAAGAATTTACATTGTGAAAACAATGATTTAAGAAGCATGATTTTGTCAACTATGGATAATGCCTTTAGAACAGGAGAAGTTTGCCCTTGTAACCAAGCCACCGTAATCTATATCTCTAACTGCATTTCAAAATTTGCATTCCTATGATAGGTCTCAACAAATGTTAATCTAGTTGCTTGCACCTCTGCTACAATGGAGCTTTGGGTGTGCTCTCTTGGGCTTGTTTTAACCAGTATTACTTTGCCAACATAATTCTTGATCATAGTCCCAATGCAAGCTCTCCAGGCACCATTCTAAATTCTTGAGGCTGTATTAAACCATAAAACACCTTGATCAAGGTGTTGCCAACATTCTATTTCCCTTTCCATGTTCCACATTCTGCTTGGTGGTTGAATAGCTCATATCTGGGCAAGCTCAAACTCATTTCATTCATGTAGCTTTTTGTACGATACTCCATGCATCCACTTTTTCTCCATTGTATCGCCAGCTATTCCTCGATCTTAGTATATGCCAAAGAATATCTTGGCCGCATCTACAACAAATCTCATCCACTTGCATTCCCCTTTTCCATAGGTAGGTATTAACAGGAAGCCAGTTGTAAAGGTATCACCCGATGAAGTGCTTAATTTTTCCTTTACTTAGCAGTTTCCATGTTCTTTTCCACATGCTTTTGTTTCAGATGAGACTTGAATTACATGAGCTACGTGTAAACTGACCTACTAAAAATTATACTCTTCCGGCATAGCTCTTGGTCTTGACCTCTATATAAGGTATAAATGGTATGCACAAGATTTGTTGCATTTCCATGTGATAGAAAAAGTTCTCTACCATGCTTTGTTTCCAGCATCCCTTTTTTGATCTATCAATTCATTGATCCATTTCAGCTGATAGATATTTGGTTTCCTGATGGAAGTTAGGTTGCACCCACTATTTGGTATCCAATTGTACCCCATGTTCTGATTGATTTCTCATCAGCTATAGATCACTTCCCTCCCTTCTCAACAACATATTGAGCACACAACCAACTCTTCCAAAGCTAAGAATGACCACGTTTCTATTGAGCTTGAAATTTATCTCCCTCTTAACCCTATTGACATCAACAAGTTATACTCATTTTACATTTGCCATTTGTTTAGGCAGAAATTTGTCATTGAGAGCATTTACATTCCTAATTCCTATACTCATTTTACATTTGCCATTTGTTTAGCAAGAAATTTGTCATTAAGAGCATTTACATTCCTAATTCATAGGCCTCCATTCTCCCTTGTATTGAGAATTTTGTTCCAAGCTGCTCAATGAATTTTCTTGTTCTCACTTTCTTTCCACCCGCTTTTAGCCATGCACCTTTTCATTTTTGTGCTTATTAATTTGTTTAGAGACCCTGTAGCAAGACATGATATATATTGGAAATGACATTATCACTGATTTTAACAAGATCTTTGCTTGGCTATTTTTTTAAAGTTTCTAGGATTGGGTAGGTTTTTTGCAATTTGAGAAGAAAAAAAAAAAAGGTTTGTAACATAGTTGTGATTAAGTTTGACTCTGACAAATTGTGGTTGATTTCTTTTATTTTGTTTGTTTGTTTGTTTGTTTCTAGAATTAAGACATGTAGGTGATGGATGCTTCTAAAAACCTATCCTTTCCAAGTGAGTTTGTTTTTCTATAATGGTTCAATATTTCCAAGTCTATTTTGTTCCATAAGATCTGTTCATTTGAATCTGGATTGTGCATTGTTGGATTGGGTCTGTTCAGTGTTTTTTTAATCAAAATCAGTTGATTATTCTCCAGGTACATTCTGGCTGTTAAGAGACTGGATCCAAATGGATGTTAGGGAAGTAAGAAATTTTTGTTTGTTGTAGAATTGGCTTTCTTAAGCTGTTCCAGTCATCCTAATTTTGTTGAATTAATTGGTTTTTGACATGAGGTCTTATAGGGTGTTACTATAGGAATTCTGCAGTTAAATTTCTTCTTTAGTCAGTTTTCCTTTATCATGAAGTGATTAGTTTTAGGTTACTCTGAGTTTATCTTTCTATTGGACTCATTTTCTTGAAGTTCACAAGGTAAAGACAGCCAAAAAATTATCTTGTTAGGGTTGTTGATTTGTAAGTTAAATTAATGTGATCACCAACTCAACGGGATTGAATCTTTAGCCTAATCCCTCTCAAGGAGGTACGACTTACTCAAGACTCCCCCTTACTTCGAACTCCCCCTTTCACCTTGCCTATCTCTTCATCAGGAGATTAGGGCCTTCTACACTGTGCCTCAATTAGTCTTGTAGGTCTCCTCGTACGTGTCATATTGATTCGTGAAATTTGAATTTCTTCAATAGTCAACTAACATGTACAACACTTTTTTGACTTGCATTAAGTGATTTGTCCGTAGTTCGTACGAGAGCCTGTGTGACGCGGGCAGATCTTTGTACGTGAGTCAATGTTCGCGTACTTCTTGGTCAAAGGCAAACTGTCCTTTCTGACTTGCATTAATTATTTTGACTCAGAGGCTGTGCGAGTTTCTGCGCAGCTCATACAGGCCATCGTACAAGGTGTTCTTGAACTTTTAAAATTGCCTTCATTTTCTTGACTTGTTCTTGAGTGTCCGAGAAATGTGCCAGTCGTGTGACTCTTCAGATGATGTCCAGTCGACTTTTTTTTAAACTTCTTTTCATTCATTAGTCCAATTATTTATTTTTCATTTAAATTATAAAAACACTATATAATTGAGACCATAGGTCTAACAAGTTATGCATCATGCTCCGAGAAAGTGTAAACAATCAATCGATATGCTTCATGAAGCCGTATTCAAGTCATGCTTTAATATAGCAATGAACAATCAATATAGGCATACATGCTTCTATAAGCAATATATATTTCATGCTTCAATAAAGAAATAAACATTTCATTCTTCAACAAAGCAATTTAACAAGATAGACATGGCGTTCTTTAACGAGCAATCACAAGACAACAAATCAGGGATGTTTTGAGATCTTCTTTGTCTATTTCAAAACTATTTACAATTTTGCAAAGTTCCTTTTAAGCCAACAAGGTCATTCATTTCAAAATTTAGGGATTTTCCCCAAAATGAATTCAAGGGATTGAATCATTATCTTTTGGTTCAAAGCATCAGGTTCAAACCATTCTAGGTATTTTGAAAACTCCAAATCATTTTGAATCAAACCTAACAGGGGGTTCACAACATTTTCTTTCTTTAGGAAAAGAATGCTCAAACGAGAATCCATCCATTCATGGTTTAGGATTATTAAAAGCAATGTGAGATACATTTCAGCAAACATTCATTCGAGACAAGATCATTCAAGGCAATTTAAACAAGAAGTACAATACTTTAATGATGTTCGTGAACATTTATTCAATGGATGTGGACTACCCAATATTCAAAACAATTCACAAGACATATATACTTATATATATATATATATACATATGTGTATGTATATATATATTCATAAGGTAGTTTTAGTAATACTATGTAGATAAACCAATTAAACATTCCGAGTATAGTGAGTAATCCCTCACCCTGTTTCAAGCGAGGTAAAATTCCAACTAACGCGTCCAGGTCAAGCCTAGTCAATGTTAGTGAAGCATGAAAATGTTCCAAAGTAATTAACCTATAAGTTATTCAATAAGGTTAAATAAGGTATGACCTAAGACAAGAAAACTTGTGCAAGTGCAGTTTTAAAACTGGTTTCGAGTATCTTGTAGGTTTCGACATTGAGAGGATTTCTAAAGTGATGTCGAGATAAGGTTCAACACTGAAGAGGGACTCGAATAATTAACAAAGCTTTCAACATCGAAAGACTGTCGATAAGATTTTGAAAGTTTACTAATTTCTTAAATTAGAAACAAACTAAAGAGACCACTCTCGACACCGAAAGGATGTGTCAAAAAGATTTCAGGTCTTATAGATTTTTCACAGAAATAATTTATTTAAATTCACATCTTTCCATATCAAACTTATGCATATGGGTAAACATTAAAATGTGATGTGTTTGGGATTTTAAAACTTTTGAAAACCAAACAATTTTGCAAAAAGATCCCAATCGTTGGGAGTTATGAAAAACATTCTCATTTAAAAGTTGAGGAGTTTTTCTTGTCTGCCCAGTAAAGTTTAAATGCTATTTTCTCTTAATTAGAAAATTTGATTGATACAAAATTTCACCAGAAGATAAAAGACATTAAAATAGCTTCTATAAAATTTTCAGATTTTTTGGACAAAGGCAAAGTTAAACATAAAAGTTTTCATTTTTCTGATAAAATGACTGTAGAGGTTAGTTTCCTTTAAAGCTTTATAATTCCAAAAGTAAAAATCATCTTTTTAAAAAATTTACAGAATAATAGATACATGTACCTAAAATAAATCATAAAATTTTTAGAATTTCTGACAAAGGAGTGATTAAATATTGCACTCACTATGTTCAGTTTTCTAAAAAATAACAGTACAGAAGAGTCCACTTTACAAATTTATCTCCTAATTCACAGATCGCTTTTCTATAAAATTTAGAAAAATGATAGACCTGTATACCATAAACCAAAAATAAAAAATTATGAAATTTGATGCACATACTCCTAATGCATCTATAATAATGTGCTAAGTGAAGTTTTTCTAAATTATTCTTATGTAAATAGAAACCACAAGAATATCATATTCAGTATACCGATACAAAATATTTTCCTAAGACGTCGTGATTTGTAGTTGACTAAATATTTCTCCTTTTTAACCAATCTAGAGTCATGTACCTAAGGAACAATTTACATAAATGTAGGGGTTAAATTCATATGGTTTTTGAAAGAACTGAACTGAAATAAATAGAATTAAATAGAGAGAAATGATGAACAATGGTCGTTGGACAGAAATTGATCTTAGGTTTTTTTTTTCCTCAATCACAGTGTTGTAATGTTCTTCCTTCATCTTCATCTAGTACAAGGTAGAAAGAACGTGAAGGATTGATTAATTTATATTGGGAGGCAAGAAGGATAGAAGAAGACGGCATGAGAAGAAAAGGAACAAGATATGACAAGAAGTTTCAGATTTTGTCTTCTTGCTGAATTTTCACGCGTATGGTTTACTGAATGGACTTTAGCGTTAAACTATTCTTTTTATAGGGTGTTGTGTGTGTAACAACCGAAATCCGCCTAAGATTAGGGTATAGGTAATTAAATTTACTCCCTTGAATGATTACTAGATAATTACTAGTTTAATAAGCAACAGATGAACCTCAATCACAACTCCCTGTGTTTTGAGTAGAAGTAGGAGGTAGGATAGGAATCCTATTAATCTTTAGAATTTGTATAAGATATTGGTATCTGAATCATGAAATAATTAATTTAGAATTATTTTCAGTTTTCCTTTAAAATTTAACGTATTGATAATTGAATTCTACAATGAATGAATTTTATACTAGCTAGATACTTTAACAATAAGCGGCATGTGGCAAAATGACTATTTTGCCCTTTTTCCTAACTCAAATAAGGTACTACACATTTAATCATATAGACTCTACTTTTTCAATACAAAATTAGTTAATGGTCAAATTTCCAAATTGACCTTATAAGTTCTAGGAATTTAGTCCGTGAAAATAAGGGGTGTCACAACATCCACAAGCCTCATAAATTCGACCAGCCCATCTACAAGCCCACAATTGAATTTCAAAGTCCACGTGCAATTTGGTTAGGGTTTTGGAAAGCAATTAGGATTTGTGCATGTTTCCTAATTTTTTGCCTAGTTAGTTATTGATTGGTTAGGTTGTTATAAGTTTGTTATAGGTTTGATTAGTTATAGTAGTTTCCGAAGAGGGCTCAGTTCTTGATCACCTTTTTGTCCGTCTTTTTTTTTTTTATTTTGTGACATTGTTTTGGCAAAGAGCATCCCTTAAGGAAGCTGAAATTCGACTTCCAATTCATGTTTCTATTGGAATTAGAACTTGTAAAGAATTACCAATTTCGACTTGATTTCCACTTTTGCAATTCTTTTCCTCTTCTCTTTGACTTTTTAAAATTGGCTACAACCCCTATTTTAAGGGAGGCCATAGCCAAAATTTAATAGATAGAATTCAGATGGTAGATTATAATTGTGTCAGGTTGTTTTGCCTTAACTTTAGAATTATCTAATTGAAATTATGTGTTTTGCATGATTTATTAATTTTCTTAAGTTTTGAAACTTAAAGAATTTAGGTTACTTACTCTGCCTAAATTTCTCATTGTTTCAATTCGTTTAATCAATCTAGGTTTTAGCTAAAATAGCTTGTCTTAGAAGAAGGTATTCAAATTTTATGAAGTGAGTAAGTTGCTAACGTTTATCGCTTGACTTTCCTTGGCAACTTCCACATCGTGAAGTACAATTCACATTATGATGGTTTTGGGCCAGTTCATGAACCATCGTTTTTGGTTTTACTGGTATTTTCCTTATTAAAAATATATTTTCCAAAAAGTAGAAAATTTTGAATACCTAGATTCAATAAAAAAAAGTAAATTGGCATCTTTTTCTTTCAGTATTTTCATGTATTGCCAATTCATTTTTTAATTTATAAATTTAGTTTCATATATTTTAAATTCAATTATTGTTATCTAATTTCATATATTTGATTTAATAGATATAATTTCATACTTTTACTATATATATTATAAAAATTACAAAGTAATAAAAATGAAGAAAAATGACAAGTTACAAATATATTTAATTAAATAACATTTAAATGATTCATAAACATAAGAAACAAGACTTCTTCTATAAATTTACATTTAACAAAAACTTAAAATTAATATTATATTATATAAGTTTGAAAATTGTTTTTTGAAACTACCAGTTTGGAATTAGAATTGTCGATTCTGGTTCCTCAAATAGTTCCAATTCATTAAACTGTGAGCCAGGGTTTCGGTTCTGGTTCTAGAACTTCCAGGCCGATTTTGCGTTGAACCAAATGATATAAAACATAAAGGTTGAAAAATATTCATCGAACCAAATAAAACATAAGAAATTAAAAATAGATGTGGAGTTTTAAGAAATCTAGCTAAAAACAAAGTCATAAAATAAGAAAAATAACTTCCTCTATCAGAAAGAAAATCTCATAATTAACAATCCCTCAAAAAGAATAATGGCTAAGTTTTAGGGGCACAATCACCCATCCATTTTTGTGTCCCAGTTAGAACCCTCATTGTTATTATCATATCTTATCAAGATTGACATCAGCTCGCTACTAAAATTGAATTACGACAATATTTTGAAGGATTGGTCTGATGGGCAGTTCCCTTTCTCTAATGATTCACCCGTGTTTTAAAGCTTTGTTTAGTTAATTTTTTAACCAAAATATTTTTACTATTTCAAAATAGTTCAAATTACCATTCACTACTATATCAGTCAACATAAAATCATCTACTGCCAATATAAGGACCAAAAATTGCCAAGAAAAACTAAAGAAGAGGCTACAAATGCCACACAAAAAACAAGACGGACAAAAAGTACCACGGGATCAAAAAAGAGGGACGAAAACCACAATTTTTTCCTGTAAATCTATTCTTATAGTTTTAACATTATTGTTTTAACTCAGTTGTCAAAATTCAATTTCATATTCTTTTAGGCATGTGCAATAACATATAAACAAATAATCCAAACTTCAAATAGCCTATTCAAATCAACAATGTAATTGTTTTCATACAAAGAAAGTAAAAGTTGATTGTTATACCCTTTGAAAATGATGAAATGAAATCGGCCGTGAGTGTAATCAATCTCTGGGATCTGTGATCTTCACAATACCAGATGTGTAAACACAAAGTGTGCGTGTGTGTTAGTGACTTTCTTGAGATAACTCAGAGAGAAGAGTTGAGAGGCAAGAAGCGAGTGAAGGGTTTTGGGTGTGAGAATAAAATGAATTTATATGTGTAGGTTAGAAGTTAGAATATGTGGTATTCATTTCTCTGTTCTAGAATTGGATGGATGAGATTGACTTAATCAAGGTAGTTTTTTAATTTGGGTTGGATGAGATTGACTTAATCAAGCCGAGTCAGACCCTGATCTTGTTATTGCTGGGGTGGTCAATACTATCGCTAAAGGACCTACCATGGAATATTTAAATCGGCAACGCAAACAGTCTTATCGATACTTGGACGGTATTTTGGGTAAGCGTAAGGTAGATCCTATGACCTTTGTTATTTCATTTGGTGACAAAGATCATTCTCTTTCATATACTTATGATAATCCATTTGTTATAGGCTGTTACATCTCTAATTGATTCTGGTAGTTCTAGCAATATCACTATTGTTAATGCCTTAGAGGGCTGTCAATTGCATAAAACCCGGTTAGATCTAGTCCATACACCTTTAATTGGCTTTGGCAACCACTATGTGATTGCTACTGGGCAACTCAGTATTCCAGTTACCTTGATAGTTGGCCAGCTAAAACGAACAGAAACCATTGATTCATGGTAATAAATAAACCGTCACCTTACAATGTGTATCTCGGTCAGCCCGGTCAAACTGCTTCCAAGCAGTGGCTTCCACTGTGCATATGCTTCTAAAATTTCCTACTGTGAATGGTGTGCCTTCTCTTCATCGTTATGTTAAATAGGCTGGGCAGTGTTACATAGCTTCATTAAAAGAATCTGACCCGGTTAAGGCAAATTCACCAATTGTCCCTGCAGACCAGCCGGCTCCTAGGGGTAAATCATCTCAAACCACCCCAGGGAGTGGTTCCTCTCAGATTATAGACATTACTGATATAGGAGATCCAGTGGGCCGGTCTGAACGACTCATAGAAGCTGGTGCTGAGGTCAAGGAAATCTAACTAGGGGCCGACCCAAATAATGTAATCGAGGTAGGTTTCAACCTTCCCTTACAATTAGAATTTGATGTACTCAATTATTGCTTGAGTTTGTAAAAGTTTTAGCATGGGGCCCGAAAGACATGCCTGGCGTCTCTCGAGGTGCGACAAAAGAAGTGCTACTTTGGGGGAGAACACAGCAAATACGTTGAACTCGAGGTCTACGCTTTACTAGAGGTAAGAATAATTCGTGAAGTTGATTATTCGTTCCCAAGCCAGATGGTACTTGGTGTATGTGTGTAGATTTTCCATGTTTATGTGAGTGGCAATATGAGCTTCACGATGGTCTATTTGGACGGCATGATCCCTCATCTTCTCAGTATCTATGTGAAGTAGTTGGCCAGCAGAAATAACTTCCTTGAAAGAGTTGTGTGAGTCTGCCACTAGCTCGGAATACAGTATCGGATCACCAAATTCTGGTTCGGATATATGGGGTTGTAGTATTGATCTGGCTAGAGATGGAGGCCTATTTTTGGTATCTCTATGAATGATTAACCGCTCCTATGTGTCGGTATTCATTGGCCCAAACACGTCCTCCAGGCAAGGAACATCAGCAGTATCCTGGGCAATTAAATATAAGACTTGGGGAGTTTTTGTCAAAGGGGCTTTAGCCCATTTGGCTTCTTGGATTTCTTCAGCAGAGGGACCTATCTTCTTCAGAGTGGGTCGTGTCAGTTGCGGGATAATTGAAGTTATAGCCTAGGAGGAGGCTATGGTCACAACCCTCTTCGCTTCAGTGGTTAGATCGATGGGGTCTACGGTGTTTGTGGCCTGGCAGCGGCCATAAGAACTTGTTGCAGATTGGAATTTCTCCTACTACTATACCCGCCAAATCCACCTGCATCAGGAAAGAAGATATAAAACGATATGACAAAGATAAACCGGTGAATAAAGACAAACAAAATAGGAAGAGGGGATGTTACTTTGGCCCTTAACATTTGGGGCTGAGCTAAGTTTGGCCCATACAAGAAAGGATTCTGATGAGGTCATCATAAGCTCCCTTAACTAGGAGGATGGACCCACTTATCAGGAACCGAACAGGCGTAGCTAAGAAAGACAGCGGCCCAGTTTAGATGTGATCACAGAACTCAAAGGAGACTATGCGGAACTGAGCCCAACTATTAACTCTGCGAAACCTCTCATCCATAATTCATGCTTCATCTTATTTTTGGCCAAACCATACAGCATCTAAGCATCTCAAGTTGGCCCAGCAAATATTAGAAGCAAACTATGAAGAGCCTAAAGCACAAGCCTGCAAATCGCAAGCCCACGCCGTGGCCCATCGCAGCCCGCCTCCTCAACGGATCTGCGCGCAGAGCCTTCAAGCTTCTTGTGAATTTTCGCAAGTTGCCTTATTCTAGAATCCAAGAAGGATTTTGAAAGTGAATTTTTTCCTTTCGCTTTTCCAAAAAATAATTATAATTAAGTTAAGTTACCTTAATTGGTCTCAACTTGACTTAATTATTAGTTTCCTTTTTAAAGTAGATTTTCTTTCCAACGTCAATTTGGATTTTCTCTTCAAGATACCAAATTCAAGCTTTCCTTTCCTATTTTATTTCTTATGAATTTTTGGGTTTCATATTTAAAGGAGAAAACCAAAATTCGCACCTACCTTATTCGAGTTTCCTTTTCGAATTTGGTTTGTAATCTAATTCCAACTCTCGTTGGTTTCCACTTTTGATTTGTTTCCTTTTCCCCCTAATTTTTGACTATTGCTATGCCTATAAATAGGAGGCAGTCGAAAACATAACACTTTAGAATTCATAGTATAATTGTGAGGTTTATATTTTACTTTGGGTTCTCGACTTTATTGCTTTGAGCTTCTGAGTTTATTATGTATTGATAAATCTGCAAGTTCATGAACTTAGGGTTTTCTAGGTTACTTGCCCCTCCTAAATTTTTGTTGGTGCACCTCTTAATTCTTCTATCTAGTTAGGAATAAAAGAGCTAGTCTCACCTAGGCTAAGTAGGGAATTTCGAGTCTCTAAGAGAGTAAGTTGTTATCAAGCGACCTGGACATTAGACCTTAAATTGTTTCAGATTTTTCCATCATTGCATTACATTATTTTCTTAAGATTAAGGACTTATCCCCGAATCTCCTCCTTACGCACTTCTTGTTTGAATCAATTACTGAAAAATATCTTTTTCTATACTTCAAAATTGAAATAGGTTCAGCCCCTATTACGAGAATTACTTTGCATTTTTGCCTAAGTTTGTTGCTTGTTTTAGTGAATCTGCTTATTTACATCCTTGCTCAAAATTGAAATAAGACCATTGTAAATGAGTGCGAGGTAAAAGGCAGAGTGACTTTCACAAGTCTTGAAAAAGCAATTAGAGCGAAACACTGGGAAGTGCATAGTTTAGTTGAAACACTTAGGAGATAGGGGGTGAGGTTATTATCACCTATTGAAAACTTGTCTACCGTAGGTAATTCCCAGCACCAACATGGCTGACAAGGAGAAATCAGGAGTTAGTTCCTCTGACCCGATCACTCAGGCCATCACGGCCCTTGCCGCTCAAATGGAGGCCCTATTCGATCTTTTGGGAGGAAAGGTCAAAGTCTTGGAGCACCAATCCAAAGGTCATGTACCACCTGCTCAACCCGATGCTACGACCAACCCACAGATCTCGGGCAATCTAAGTAACTTCAAGCCTAAAGTGCTAAAATTTACGAGTAGCTCAGACCTAGATGAATACTTAGATTGGGAAATTCAGATGGAGAGGTTGTTCAAGCTCTACGAAGTTCCCGACGAAAAGAATGTCAGACTTCACCGACTATGCGGCCATTTGGTGGGATAACGAGCTTGAAAAGTAGCGCTAATCTACCCGGTCGTAGAGGAACAGAGAACCACCACTTAGTTGGTATGAGTTCACGATTATGATGAGGAGACAGTTTTTCTCGTGCACATCTTCTGAGAGCTCTACAAAAAGCTCCATACATGCACACATGGCAGCAAGTCTGTTAACGATTACCACCGTAAACTAGAATGAGCATAACTGCGAGCCAACGTGTTTGAAGATTTGAAGATGAGGAAGCAAGCATGGCCCAATTTTTAAGTGGCCTCCATCGTGTGGTCGCACTGGGAGTAGAGATGCATAACTGCACCAGCTTAGTGGATATGTTGCACTGTGCTAGGGTTTTGGAATCTTATAACAAGACTGCATAATCCGCACTTGGAGCTCTTCCCCACAGGAAGCCCGCGTGGAGCCCTAACCCAGGGCCCAAGACGCCCAGCACCCCACTCCCGGAAAAGAAGGCCATCATGCCTAACCCCTCACTATACACACCACGTACCCCTACCAGAGATATCACTTGTCACCGATGTTTGGGCAAGGGTCATATTTTTGCCTACTACCCTAACTTCAGGAAGATCCTCATAACAACAGCAGGGTACATCAGCGACGATGATGACAAGATTTCAAGTAAAACCCCGAATCACAATCGAAGACGAACAAGAAACTGACACTGAGAATGAATAGGTCACCTACATTGATTTGTCTCACGCGGAGAAAAGTGTCTACATTGCCTGATCCTTAGTGTTTCATTTTAGCAAATACGACACACAACAGACAACTATCTTTCACTCGAGGGTCAAAGTCAACGAGAAGGTAGTCATCCTGATTATCAACTCAGGCAATTGCACGAATGTTGTTAGTACGTTCCTAGTGGGAAAGCTTAATTTGCAAGAAGTCGATCATCCCAAGCCCTAAAAACTTCATTGGTTGGAAAACTCCTTAGTCTGAGGGTTGCGAAGCAGGTTAGGGTTAAGTTAAGATCAGCAAGTTCCAGTTCAAAGCTTTGTGCGATGTGTTCCCATGCAGGCATGCCATGTCTTATTCAAACAACCTTAGTTGTACGATCTTCAGGCTAGTCATTGACGGGGTTGCTAACACCTATATCGTCACCCAAGGTACCAAGACATTCACGCTCAAACCGATGCCACCAGCCAAGGTTAGCAGCGAATGTACCTAGATGAAATCGCTTTTGAACAGTGAGCCATAGAACAAAAAGGGAAGGGAGTCGAGCTACTCACCAAAGCACCGGCCTGCCAAGCAAGCAACTCCATCAAAATCGTGGGTTTTTTTACCCGTCGCAAGGTCACTAAGTCTTATAATGCCTATGTTTATTCTCCAGCCAACAAGATTTCCCAGGATATTCGGACCTCCCCTAGGGGAATCCGACCGATCTAATACCTTGGCGTGTTAAAGTGGAATTTATCAAAGAATTACATCTTACGAATCCATTTTTGTTTCCTGTTCCCAGGTCCTGTTACACGCAGGATTCAAGGAAGAATCCTTTTCAACCAGAAGAGGTTGATGTGGTCACCGTAAGCTCCCTTAGCCAAGAGGATGGACCCGCACATTTGGAACCCAACGGGCACATATCAGAATAACAGTGGCCCAGTTCAGAAGTGATCACAAAACTCAAAGAAGATCATGTAGAACTGAGCCCAGCTAAAAAATGACCTATTTTGTAGAGTCTGTTGACTCTGTGAAATCTCTCATCCATAATTCATGCTTCATCTTATTTTGGGCCAATCCATACAACATCCAAGCTTCTCAAGTTAGCTCAGTAGATATCAGAAGCAGACTGTGAACAAGCTTGTAGCACAAGCCTGCAAATTGCAAGCCCACGCCGTGGCCCATCGCAGCCCGCTTCCTCAATGGATCTGCGCGCAGAGCCTTCAAGCTTCTTGTGAATTTTCGCAAGTTGCCTTATTCTAGAATCCAAGAAGGATTTTGAAACTGAATTTTTTCTTTTCACTTTTCCAAAAAATAATTATAATTAAGTTAAGTTACCTTAATTGGTCTCAACTTGACTTAATTATTTGTTTTCTTTTTAAAGTAGATTTTCTTTCCAACGTCAATTTGGATTTTCTCTTCAAGATACCAAATTCAAGCTTTCCTTTTCCTATTTTATTTCTTATGAATTTTTGGGTTTCATCTTTAAAGGAGAAAACCGAAATTCGCACCTACCTTATTTGAGTTTCCTTTTCGAATTTGGTTTGTAATCTAATTCCAACTCTCGTTGGTTTCCACTTTTGATTTGTTTCCTTTTCCCCGTAATTTTTGACTACTGCTATGCCTATAAATAGGAGGCAGTCGAAAACATAACACTTTAGAATTCATAGTATAATTGTGAGGTTTATACTTTACTTTGGGTTCTCGAATTTATTGTTTTGAGCTTCTGCGTTTATTATGTATTGATAAATCTGCAAGTTCATGAACTTAGGGTTTTCTAGGTTACTTGCCCCTCCTAAATTTTTGTTGGTGCACCTCTTAATTCTTCTATCTAGTTAGGAATAAAAGAGCTAGTCTCACCTAGGATAAGTAGGGAATTTTGAGTCTCTAAGAGAGTAAGTTCGTGACCTTTCAAGTTTGATCCTTCCTCTGCAGTCGACTTCCACAACGTGGGGCATTTCACAATAACTCACATCAGATTCTGTGGGGAAGGGGCTAGAATATCAAAGGTTCAAAGATTCAAGAACTTGGTCGTAGGATAGGAGGAGAGGGTCATCAGTAATCTGGGCTTGGGAGTCTGGTAGGATTAGAGTTTCACAGCGGCAAGGTAGATTGGCTTCATCCACCATAACCATGAAAAACTTTTCTTTCCAACCTTTTACCGAGTCTAGAAAGTCAGCTACTAAAGAGTACCCCTTCCTTTACTTCTGAAGGGTCACCCACCCTGGCCTATGGCTATATTGCCTAATCATGAAATATTGTAGTTGGTTCACTGTCGGTTGAACACTTGCTTCGGTATACACACAGAGGAAACCTATCACAAATCATAGGGCGTTGGGTGAAAATTGAGTTAGCCATATCACGAAGTGGTTACATAGCTCAGAAACGAACGTCGGGGTAGGAAATCTAAGCCCCGCTTGGATGTGATACTCATAAAGGGCTATCCAGCTATCCTAGGTGGTATTGGCCTGTCTTTGGTAGTAGGAAGTCTCGTCGTTATTCTCAGGCCAAAATAAAAACTAGATATAAGGGGAACAAACTATTCCACAGTCATTTCACTAGGAATTTCATCAATATGAAAGCAAAGGGGAGCCTCTTTTGGTGGAGTAACATCCAAGGTATTTTTTAGGGGGGAGAGGGTTATGTAGATTTCTTTGATTTTTTCTGTAACAGATTTGATGAGGATGGATTTGGTCTTTTTGATGGTGGCCCAGCAACTGGGGGGTTCACGTCAAAATCCCTTTCGATAATCACATCAGCCATCGGCATAGTAGATGATACAGGGGGAAAAGGGATTATGGTTTGGGTAAGTGCCGAACATGGGATCTACTGGGTGATTGGCTTAAAAAGGATTCAGAACTTACAGTATTATAAGGAATAGGGACAGAAGACTGACCTACGACACGAGTAACATTGGTGGCGGAGCTCTTCTCAGTGACCATGGTGGATCTGGATTTAAAGGCGGAGGGCGACAAAAGAAGATAGTGAAGGAAAGATTAATTAGGGAATGTGAAATCACGTACAGAAACGAAGGGTTGCAGTAAGGAAACTAGATAAGCTTAGCAGATTTTTGGGCAAGATTTCATAAAAGGAAAGGAGGAAAAGGGGATGCTTCTAGAGTTAAGGAAAGGAGAAAAGCAGTTATTATAAAAGTATTGGAAGATTTTTGCACAATAACAAAACCAGTGGATATAAAGAGGCAGAAAGAAAGAAAAGAAACCTAGAAGTTGCAAGAAATAATTAAAGTTGAGGTAGTGTGAGAAGAGGAGGTACTTAAGCTGAATGGGAAGTTGAACCGAAAAATAGGGAAGTGGCCATCAATTATCACGAGAGAGGAGACGTCTACAGGTGGA
>VMRK01000399.1:0-26471 GCA_016801395.1 Leptodermis oblonga
TGGTGAACCGTTTTCAATGAAAATAATTATTTAATTTTTTTAAAATTTGTTTAAATATAATTATTTTTATTTATTTAAAAAATCATTTTAGTGGAATTAGTTTCTTAATGAAATTAATAAAAAAGAAAAAAAGAAAAAATTAATTATGGAATTCGTTTATTAATGCAAAAAAAAAAATTTCTTTTGAGAAAATAATTTTTTTTTTTTGGTCGGTTTTGAAGAAAACGAAGTTGGGAGATTCGTTTTCAATTGAAAACGAATCCCCCAATTTCGTTTTCTATAGATTGGGAATTTCAATTTTTTTTGTTTGTTTTGGTAATTTTTTCCCCCAAAATAAATATTAAGTTAAAAAAATCCTATGTCTCACAGTTCCTTCAAAATTCTCATGGCTGAATCTACATCTCTGAGACACCCAGCTGCAGATAAAATGGCATTAGCAAAACCCGTATACTTTTGGAATCTTTTTTCCACCACTTCCAAAGGGCTTAGTCCATCATCGCCACCGCCACCGCCACCATGAATGACAGATACTTGAAGGCCGTCATTTCCCATGTCTCGTTGTTCTTTCAAAACTCTCATGGCTGAGCATTTGTCATTGACAGAAGACCATCCAGAAACTGTAATGGCTCTCAAGGTACAAATGTCGCCGAAGCTAGAAAGAATGTCCTCAAGTCTCTCACAATTATCCACAACAAGTTCCTCAAGGCAGGGGAAAGAGTTGTTGTTGGCATCATCAAAGCCAGAGACATCAATTTCTTCAATGTCTAATTCACAAAGTTTCAGATATCTCAGTCTTGGAAACTCCTGAACTCCCAAATCCCACTTTAAACCTGAACATGCTTCTTTTTCCAGTTGAAGAACTTCAAGATTATGCATCTTCATGAATTATGACAAAGCACTCCATGGCAATCTTAAGCCTGGCAAAGTTAACTTCTTAAGGGCCTGTTCTTTAGCAAGTTCTGAGAACTGGTTTCAAACCAGTTCTCAACCCAAATAGGTTTCAGCCCATTTGTAAGAAACAAGGTTCTGAGTTCTGGGTTCAAACCAGTTCTCAGTCCAAGATAAAGAACATAGGTCTCAGTTCAAATTTACTCCAAAATGTTTTTTCTTTTTAGTTTTTAATCTTCTATTAATTTAATTTCCATTAAAGTTTGATTTTATTTATTTTAACAAATAAAAAAATTTATTAACTGTAATTTTTAAAAAATTCCAAAAAATAAAAATAATGTAAGTCAAATAAATAGCCGACGTGCTTCATCCCTATTAATTTTAGGATTAAATGTAGAGAATCCCCGTGGTTTTGGAAACTAATAAGGAACCTCCTCGGGATTTAAAAACCTATCAATAACCCCCCGTGGTTTTTAAACAAAACCAAAAAGTGCATGGAAAAATAACATTAGGGATTAAAAACAAATAAAACTAATGGTAGGGACATAATTGCAATTAAAAAAGTACAAAATTTTTTTTTGAAAAAACCGACTATTCATCGTCTTCTTCATCGCATCTTCCTCATTTTTTTTTTTTTTTTCCTCTTCTTTCTTCTTCCTCCCTTCTTCCCTGATTCCGGCGGATCTGCAAATTGCAGAACCAAAGTTCGGCAATTTGCAAAACTTTGATTCTGCAATTGTTGAAGAAGCAAAAAATTAAAAAAAAAAATGGCAACTCTTCGGTTCTGCAACAATTACAAAACCAAAATTCTGCAATTGTTGCATAACCAAAAAAAAAAAAGGAGAAGCTTCGCAGAACCCAAAAAAAAAAAAGGCCAACTCTTCGGTTCTGCAATTGCAAGTAGGATGGAAGAAGACGACGGCGCGAACCAAAGGGAGGAGGTCGAAGGACATCACGAAGGAAGAAGATGACGGATACGGGGGAGATGACAATTGCCAATTGGCGAAGGAAGAAGACGACGGGCGTGGGGAGGAAGAAGAAAGAAGAAAGAAGAGGGGGGGGGGGGGAAATTTGAGACCTGGAAGGGGGGTATTTTTTTGGTCTCAAACCAAAAACTGAGACCCGATTTGAGTCCTCTTCTGCGAATTTTTGGGGGAATTTTTGGTCTCAACCCCAAAATTGGCCAGAACCAGTTCTTAAATTACTGTAAAGAATAGGCCCTAAGATTCTCAAGAAACTCAAATCCTGCAAATTTCTCAGAGTTGCCTTCAGTAAGCCAAGCTTTATACCTATGGCTGTAATCAATTCTCAAACTCTCCATCTTTGTAAGAGGTTTGAATATTGACAGCCAATTGGGATGGCTTGGATCGAACTGGACTACAAAATAACATCTTAGTTTCTTCAGCTTCTGTAATCTCCTCAAGAACTTCTTAGATTTGATATCCTAACGAAGAATTGGCGAAGAAAGCCTCTCAATGTTGCATACCGTGGAGGTCTTCCTCTGGCTCAGAATTAGGAAAAACAACACAACTGCCATCTATTTTAACATGGCTTAAACTTTTTATACTGAGAATGGTTTCAGGGAACTTCAGAGCCATTTTTTTGCCTTTTATAATGAGAGTTTCCAAGTTCCACAGAGCTATTGATGGTGGAATCTCCTCAATGGAAGCATGTATTGCTAGGTATCTAAGATGAACAAATGACAGTAATGCTTCAGGAATGTAAAAGTAATCATTCAAGAGTACATACTCAAAATCCAACACCGTAAGAACTTTGAAGCTCGTGAGATCTTGACCATTGAGTGGAAAACCGAAATAATGATCAGAACAACGTAAAGAGTGGACCTGGCCGTCAAGAAGTTTTCTGTGGGTACCAAAAGGCCTCAGATTTGGGATTGTGTTGCTTTCTCTTATGCAAATTCGATAGTGCTTATAATTTCTGTGATATGGATGGATGAACTCGTCGGTGAATTGTAAGAAATTCTCTTCCTCTACTTTCTGTAAGCACAAATCGTACAAAAGATCATGAATGCCACATGTCTTTACCCCACCATTGGAACTTCTTTGCCTGATAAGAACTAAAATTTGAGAAACAAGATCTTCCAAATACTCATTCGCCAAATCTTCTGATTGTTGCACCTCATCATTTTCTTGAATGAACCCTTCAGCAATCCAAAGTAGCTTCAACTTTCTGGCGCGAATGTTTTTACCCCTTGGAAATGCTCCAAAATAGAGAAAGCACGGTTTCAAATATTCAGGTAAGTATTGGTAGCTTAGTTCTAGTACATGTGCACACCCTTCATTGACAATGTGTGATTTCAGATTTTCTGCTATTTGGTTCCATGCACATATCCATTTGTGGTCTTGTCCTTCCAAGAAGAGAGGCAATGAGGGAATTCGCAAGAGGTAACTCTTTGCAATAAACTACAATTTTCTTTGCAATCTCTGATAATTCTGGAAGTAAACCATCAAACCGAGGAATCTTTTCTTTCATCAAATCCCAACTTTCCTCTTCAGAAAAGAACCGAAGAGAGGAGAAATGGAATTTGGTTTAGCTTGAGAAGCCAGCTTTTGATTCCGGCTGGTAAACAGAATTCTACTTCCATTGTTGTCATCCGAAAATGACCATTTCAGTTCATGCCAGATCTCAACATCACAATCATATATCTTCTTCCCTTCAAACTTCTCCAAAGATGCTCTAGTAAATCTTGAAGTTCTAGATTGACTTTTCTCCAACACCAACCTTATTGCCAAGATCTCTTAGTATGTAACAATGTTTTGGATCAGTCAGTTGTGGTTCTATCACTACTGCATAGTCAATGATTTTGCTCTCTCTGCAGATAGAGATGAATTTTCCTCCAGGTCTGAAATGTCTCCTAGTTCCACCTTCCTGTAAAATGGGTCTAGCCATCTGCAGATAGAGGAAAATTAATCGCCCAGGAAGAAAAAAACCAGTAAAACGATACATGGATTTCCATCCTTCAATCCTCTAATATGGTTCCAATATTCACAAGTAAATCCATCCAGAAAAAAAACAGCTTCCAATAAAATCCATAATTTCTAGCTTTCCTATGTTTTCGGTACCAAGTTTGAACAACCCACTTACTGTATTGGATGACAAACTTAACGACAACATTCATAACACAAATCGTGGGAGAAGTTGGATACTGGAAATTTTTTTGATAGGACAGATATCGCCATGAGAGAATTTGGAGGACCTTGAAATTGTTCAGGGAAATGCCTCAACCATGCATTGTCGATGATAGTCTTTGAGAGCAATTTCAATACTGGTGGCGCAAGCGTCCAAGCTGTTCTCGACCAGCTCTTTTACTGTAGCGGAAACAACAAAGCATATCTTAAGAACGGGTAAAGGATGAAAATAACAGAGCTAATTTTGGACACATGTCAAAAGTTGATTCGTGGTGTTGGAAATAGAGCAGAAAATACTCAAGAAAAAGTGTAAGAAGTTTTCACTCTATTTCTATTTTATTCTGCAACAGCCATCACATATATAGATTACAAAAATAATGATTTCATATTAATCTCATCAAATAAAGATGGACTAAAAGGCTAAGTCAACTAACAACCAATCTAACTGAAAAGACTTGATTTAGATTTTCTAAACTGAATTTATTCTTGCAGTAAAAATTTCAAAACTTAACACTCTTCCTTGGGATTTTTAATGTAATAATCATTGTCAGAGACATCATCACCTCCATTTAAAATTCCTGCATACCTTTTAGGAATGTGTTCATACATATGCGTATCAGTTTTGTCCTTATAGAAACACCCAACTCCTCTGATTTTACAATTCACTTCAAGTCTTTTTTGTTTTCTTCATAACATGTCAACTCGAGCACTGCAACATCAGATTTAGCATTTTCAGAAAGTAACTTGATATATTCATTTGTACTGACAATACCTAGTCCACTTTTTGGGGTCATTTAAATACTTTCCATCTTATCCATCATCATATCTGAACTTGTTCTTGTACCAACTTGTAATAACTCCAAAGAAAAAAAAAATTCTTTTCATTTCAACTGAAAAAAGTTCTACTCCTTTTGGATCATAAATCAAGCATGTCTTATTCTTGAACATTACTGAATAGTTTTTCTGAAGTAATTGCCCCACACTTAAATAGTTTTTATTGATTTCAGACACATAAAACATTAGGAATTACCTTTATTCCTGAATTACATTTAATAGCCACTTTATCTTTACCTTTTACTTAAATACACCTTCATTTATTATTGACAATATCTGACACGACACGTAGGTTAGGGTTGAGCCTTAGCAGGTTCGCGGGTTATATAGGTTGACTCGAATAATACGAATAATTAGACGGGTAATGATGTGATCCAGCCCGGGGATGGACTAAAACACAATGAAAACGATCGTTCTAAAGGTTGCTCCGTTGGTTGGTGAAACCTCGACCCGCCAACAAATGGACAAAACGGAACCTCGGTATAGAAACCTCGACCCACGAGTGTGCAATGTTGAGAATGTCAGTAAAGAAACACCACGAACAACTCACCAAGATTGTTCGATAAGTTTTTGAACGCCACAAGACGAAATCTTGATAAGTTTGAAAAGTTCTAAAAAGAACTAAGAGTTTAAAAACTCACTAATCACATTTCATCCAAATTATCTTCAAATGATTACGAAGAGTGCCTTTTTATAGGCAAAGAAAAGACTATTCTAGAAATCAGATTTAATTACTTGAACGAAAATTCAAGAGTCTTGAACCTTTGGGAGATGACTTGACCGAATGTGCATGCATTTGTAGTCTTCCCATTCAGCATTTAATTCATGCATTTTGATCTCCACTTTGAGCTTCCCTTGACCCATTTTCATACTTTGGAAATATGTCCTTCACTTGAATTTTTAATGCATGAAAAACTCTTCAGCTTTCAGCCATTAATCAACTACACAAAATCAGCCGACCTCTTCAATTCCCATGCCTGAGCTTTTAATTCTTTGGCCTTTCCCTGAACAAATATCCATGAAGCAATTGGAAACTTGTGGGCTGAGTCTTGATTGATTAAAATTCAGCAAGGCGTTTGGCACTTCCTCAAATGGGGTTTAAAGGCTGAATTTAATCTTCCTCAAATTGCACATGCATGCGTTGCCATTAATCTCCAAACCAAGACGCATCTCTCATGGTTGAATCCAATCAACTTTAATTGTGATAAAACTACGCATTTACTTTTTTTTTTATCTTTTTTTATCTTTTATTTTTATTAATAGTTAAAAAATATTATTTAAACCAAACTTGTATTAATTATGTAATTATAATTGTAGTAGGATTTGTTATTTGTCTATTTCCTATTTGGTTTAGTGTGTGTTTTGGGTAACCTAGTTATTTTAGGAAATAGTTCTGAATTAAATTAATGGTAGGATTCATGGATAGTTTAGCCTTAAATACATGCCTTGGGTTGCTATTGTAATCACAGAGAATTATAAAGATAGATACAAACATACATGAGAAACTGAATAGCCTTCGGGTTGTTTCTCGACCAAGCTTCGGCTTAGGTGCGCCGCACAGATTGTGTGCATGCGGGTTTGTTTATTGTTAGTTATTACAAAGAAGTTTTATTCCGCTGTGCGTTAATCTTTTCAATATTATTTTGGATATATATTATTTTTATATCCTACAAGTGGTATCAGAGCTTGGTTAAAAAAAAGAAGGGCCAAAGAAAATGTAGGTTGAGTAAAAGATCGTACATTGTGTTCGTTCGGCATCAACAGAAAATTACGAGGATATACCTTGCGGCTGTGTTATTGGCGTTGCGTCTGATTTCGCCGCCTTATTTTGAGTTTTGGGTAGTTTGATTTATATTTGATCAAACTTTGTTTAATTCTTGATCCGCGTGTGATCACAAATCAATTGGGTTGGTTTCGGATTGCACTAAATCCTTTGACCAGCATCTTTGTTTGGCTTCGATTATCGTGCAACAATTTAGATCAAAGTTATTTGATTTAGTCTGGGTTGCTGTTTTATTCTCGACGATCGCTGGTTCAATTCTTCGATTGTGGGTTAGTTAATGTTGGCCAAGTTTTGGAATTGAAAAAAAAAAAAAAAAAAAGAGAGAGAAGAAAAAAGTTGTAGTCTTAATTATGGATTAGAGTGCTTATATTAGACATATTGCATAGTTAGTTGGGAGACAAAATTACCCTATTTGGATAACACTGATGGATAGTCATATCGGAGTATTTGGTTTGTGACAATTCATTCAAAAGGAGGTGGCAAATGATGCAGGCGATGAAACAAAGGAGAAGGTACGTTTGACATTATCTCTCATTCGTCAATCTGTTGATAGTTCAATCTCTGGAAAAATTTATCATGCGAAAACTGTAAAACAAGCATGGGATATTTTGGTAAAAAGTTATAAAGTGATGGATAAAGTTCAGAAAAATAATGTTTTGAAATTGAAAAAGAAATTTAGGGATAGCAAGATGAGAAAATGTGAAACGATTGATGACTACTTTCATAGATTATTGAAGATTAGAGGTGAGTTGACATCAAATGGGTATTTTCTCACCAAAGATATTTTTGTGAATCGTGTTCTCAATACACTTACTTAGAAGTTTGATTTCTTTGTAGCATTGATAACTGAGACAACGGATATTTCAAAGTTGAGTGATTGGGAATTGCTTAGTATATTGATTCTTGATGAACAAATGATTAAATATCAAGTAGTTAGTGATCAATGAGTTACAAGAGCATGCATTTGAAAATATTGCTTCAAGAATTGTGGATGAAGAAAGTCAAAGTATCATTGAGCAGGAATGTGTCAATATGGACGAAGGCACTAAAGGTATTAATTTGGTGAAAGAAGAAGAGATCGTTTGTCTCACTGAACAAGAGCGAAATATTGAAATTGATGATCACGTAGATGAAAGTGATCATGGGATTGTTGAAAGCTCTGTTGAATTGGAGCAGATCAACTGGAGTGAAGTCGACTCCTTATTTGGCGGAGTGTCCGACCATATTAAAAATGTGACAGTGGAACCTTGGGTTTGCAAGGACATTGTTATTTTTGACGGCATTGATGAAATTAACAATGTTGACGGGAAGCTCTGTTCAGAAGATGCATGGGTAGATATCAGTGAATTCTTTTATCAGACTGAGAAATATTATAAGGCTTTCTCAAAATATAAGTTTGTGTCCACGTCTTATTTAAAGGTGATGTCTCGAGTTTGCGAGAATGTTTTTGGCATCTGTAAAGTTGATGAGAAGATGAATTTGGATAAAGAAGAATGGGTGGATATGAATAAATTCTTCGCTAAAGAGGAGTTTCCACAGAAGATTCATGGCACATACAAAATTGTCTTTACGAAGAATTGGCAAGTAAAGTTGAAGAACTACTACAAGTTGGTGTTGCACGTTGCCTACACAGCAATGGAGATTTCGATAGAGATTCAAGCCCATGATGGCGATGGACCTGCAATGATCCAAGTTTGGTTTAAGGGAGGCTATGTTGAAAAATATTATTTAAACCAAACTTGTATCAATTTGGTAATTATAA
The DNA here is from genome assembly GCA_016801395.1 of Leptodermis oblonga. NCBI lineage: Eukaryota > Viridiplantae > Streptophyta > Magnoliopsida > Gentianales > Rubiaceae > Leptodermis > Leptodermis oblonga. The sequence goes on from VMRK01000399.1 coordinate 8,417, forward strand.
TTGTAGTAAGATTTGTTATTTGTCTATTTCCTATTTGGTTTAGTGTGTGTTTTGGTAACCTAGTTGTTTTAGAAAATAGTTCTGAATCAGATTAATGGTATGATTCAGGGATAGTTTAGCCTATAAATTGAGGCATTGGGTGATCATTGTAATCACAGAGAATTACAGAGATAGATACAAAGATACAGGAGAAACTGAATAGCCTTCGGGTTGTTTCTCGACCAAACTTTGGCTTAGGTGCGCCGTACAGATTGTGTGCGTGCGGTTTTGTTTATTATTAATTATTACAAAGAAGTTTTATTCCGCTGTGCGTTAATCTCTTTAATATTATTTTGGATATATATTATTTTTATATCCTATAGTAATCTTCCTTATTGCTTAGGATTTTGTCTTTGGTAGTGATGATATTTCTATTTCCAATTCTAACATTACACACATTACTTGAGGAGACACCGCTTTATCAGGCGTCTTATCCCTTTTAATTAGAATTAATGTATGTTCTTCAATTTTAGAGTGTTGATTTTCTTGACATTGGAGTCGTAGCTTCAAATGTACTACGCACATTGAATAAGTTAGTGATGAAGATTGAGGGTGACAAAATTGGCAAAAATTAAAAGAAAATGTCGGAGTCTAGTATGCAAATATGTTGATATTGATGCGTAGAAGGATAAAGTTTCTAAAAACATCTTTTTTTGTTTTAATTTTTATTTATTATAAAAATATTTATTGTATACAAGTAATTTAAGAAAAATACTACACACAATGATTAAATCTTAAGAATTTTTCTCACAAAATGATGAGGTAAATGTGCATATTTGTCCTTAATATTTTGCACAATGTTAAAATCTGTTCTCCATCTTTATTTTGGTTTAAAATTACCCTGACGTTGTTAAATATAATTATGTCCAAAAAAAAGTGGCTCCTATAATAACTAAATACGACATGACATTGCCACGTACTCATCCTCTTCATTAATAATCTATCTCTTAAAAAACTTTATTACCAGATGCCTTGATTAGCTTTGGCTTTGGTGTTGCAGGAGATCTTTGGTCCCATCTTTATGTCTATGTTGCTTGGATTTTTTATCTTTTCCTTTTAAATCTCACCATTTTGTACATGCTTGGATTCTCCACTCCGGGCAAACTCTATATTTGATAGCAATTCTATCTGAACTGAAATGGAACGAAAAGCTGTACGATGCCGCAGTGAACGATGATGTTCCCACTCTGAACGATCTACTCCGACAAGATCCAAAACTTCTCGACAGGGTAAACTCTTCTAGTGCTACTCCTCTGCACATAGCAGCAAAGCTGGGCCACGCTAGATTTGCGGAAGCGATTCTGGGATTGGATTCTTCTTTCCACATGTGTTTGGCTCGAGACGAAGATGGCAGAAACCCATGTCATCTCGCCGCAATGTATGACCGAGTGCAAGTGCTGGAAATGTTGATTCGTAGGGGGATTCAAGCTCAAGCTCAAGCAGCTTTGGATCGTTCTTCCTACATGTGTTTGGCTCGCGACGGAGATGGCCGGAATCCCTGTCATCTTGCCGCCATGTGTGGCAGAGTGGATGTTTTGGAAGTGCTAATTGCAAATAATGCATCTAGGAAACATTCTGCATCTGTGTGTCAAGTATAATCAGCTTGAGGCCTTGAAGTTTCTTCTTGGAAAGTTCAAAGATGCTCATTTTGTGAATGCCGTGGATGACGAGGGCATGACCATACTTCACAGGGCAACCTACTATCAACATAAACAGGTGCCCGCCAGTTCTTTTTTCTTGATTTTAAGATATAATATGATTATGAGTAGTTCACGTTAGTCATATTCTATATTCCATATGGCTCCATTAAAAAACTCCGATTTCTAAAATAATTTTTGTTATATTTATGTGTGATTTATAATTAAATTACAAATAGAAACTAAAAACATTAGGGAAGAAAATAATGAGAAATTATTTTTAAGTGTTGTACGTACCTTGCATCTCATAAAAAATCATATATTTGTAAAACTGGAACAGAGAGATCAGGAGTATCTTTTATCTTCTAAATTTTATGAGCTTGAGTTTTTGATTAATTGTTAAAGGAAGTTTTATCTTCTAATTTGGTGAACTCGATCGATCTGCATGCAGATGATTATATACTGGAGGAACAGTGTAGCAGATCATTATCAGGAAGAGGTGGAGGAGGACTTGTGAAGGTGAACAAGATTAATGCCTATGGGGAATCCGCATTAGACCTTCTTGGTAAGAATTTTGAGCCCGAAATTAAAACCACTTTTCGAAGGGCTGACGAATTAAGAGGTCCAGAGATTACTAACACGGTTGCGGGGATGAGGGAATAGCTCAAAAAGAGCAGAGAGACGATGCTAGTTGTGGCCACCCTGATGGCAACGATGAGTTTCCAAATCGGGACAAACCCACCTGGCGGTACTGTTTTGGTGGAGTCGAACTCAAACTCGACCCGAGTAATAGTACCCGTTATCGCCCAGCTTTATCCCAAAAATTACTGGCGACTAGTCAAAATTAATACGCATATTAATACGCTATCTTTCGTTGCATCATTGAGCACAATCATGTTGATCATTCGTCCGAGCAACGTCCCCAACATGCTTCTAGCACCAATTTTGATGTTGTCATGATTATGTCAGTAGTAGCTACGGGCGTTACTTATGCTATGTCACTGGCCATGCTACAACCCCTGTCCGAAACTAAAACTGTGGATTACAGAATTGACAAGAACACTGGCATTGTTCTATACTCTCGTTCAGCTTCTGCCTCCCGGTGTTATATGACTTTTACTCTGTGGGAAGGCGGACGGCCAATTTCCAAAGACTCTCAGGAAAGATAAAATCAGCACTTCATTGTTCATGACAGTGGCGGAAGCAGAAAATATTTACCGTGAGGGCTAACTTATAATTTTTCTGTGATGAAACAAATATATTTAATATTTCAAATTTCAAATTCACAACTATAAAACCACAAAAAATAATAAATATACAGAACTCCTCAACTCAAGAATCTTGCAAGCATAAAAACAAAGCTTTAAATGCGGGTGCGGAAATTTATTCGTGGCTTGCAGAAATTCGATATGATTAGGTTCTGCTTATTTTGATTCATTTTCAGAAAAATAATCACTTGTTTTCAAAAAAAAATTCATATCCAAACATTTTTATTATCCATAAATTCATATTTTAAGATTTAAAATAACCTCTAAATCCTTACTCACGTTATATTAAAAAATAACCTATTTATTACATTTTTTCTCACTCTTACAACAAAATTTCATAAAACAGTTTCATCCAAAAAAATTTGTTCCCAAATAAGAAGTTCTCATTTTGGCGAAATTAAAAACGAAGCTTTAGAAGCATTAATTTTTCTTTCACCTTGAAATTCACACACCGTCGACCCTTGTTGGGTTTTGACCGGCATTCAGAAATCTTATCGCTGCCGTCTAGAAACACCATAAAATACAATCATTAGTGAAATACTCGGTAATTCATATTATTACGAAAATCAACAAATTATCTCACTAATCTTCCGCCTATATCACCACCAATTTCTCCATTCTCCAAAACACAAAATTATTAATGCCTACTTTATATATCTGTCCAAAATTAAACACAAATATCAATCCACTTACTTTTTCCATATTATCAAAAGTGTTGGAAATTAAAACCCAGGCAAATGGGAGAAAAAAAAAAAGAAAAGCCAATGTTTTTTAGTGGAAATAGTTCAACATAGCAGAACAAGAAAGTTGAGGAGAAATTATACTTACAAGGCTTTTGAAACCAATTCGAATCTTCTGGCATAAGGCGACCATCTTTTTGGGTTCAATAAAACATAATTGAAGTTCCTCATTTCCCATGTGACATTGCTTTTCGACATTAAATTTTCTCTATTGATGCTCGGAGCCTTTCATTATGTTTATCAAGCGTGATGATCATCAAAGTACAAATGTCTTTAAATATGGATGGGATCTCCTTAAGTTTTTTACAATAAAGCACCACAAGTTGCTCAAGGCAAGGAAATGGATTATCTTCACAACAGGAGGCATCCATTTCTTCAATGCTTAAATGGCTTAATTTGAGATATTTAAGTTTTGGAAAGCACATATCTTCCAAATCCCACCTACTCCCCTCACCCGCGCGCTAGCATCTAATTTGAGAGCTTGAAGTTTGGGTAGTTATTTTCCAATTGTTGACACATATCAGTCCACGATAATTGTAAATTTGATAGAGTTAGCTCCATGAGATTTTGAATCTTAAGAAAGTTGAGCATTTGATATTTCTGATCCGAATCTGAAAATTTTAAATCACAACTGCTAATTGTGAGCGGCTCCGATTGTGTTAGAGATCCATACGTGAATATCCACTGAGATCATGCTCATTATTTTCTAAATAGCATACGAACTTTCTAAGTTTTGATAATTTTTGCAAAAAGTCAGATGGAAATAGGCAGAGGATCTAGTTTACCCGCATCTACAATGAAGGTTTCAAGGTTCCACAAGATCACTACTAACGGTGGAAACCCAACGATTTTACAATCAAACACTAATACTAAATATCTCAGATGAATTAGGGATAATATTATTTCAAATGATTTATCACGATCTAGATAAACTCCATCTAAATCCAAAATGGTAAGAATTTTGAAGCTTTTAACAAACCAAAAAGCGGATTCATATGACATAACACAATGGTGGTTGTAATAAAACCATAGAAATGAGTGGATCCAACTTGATGGTAATTCATTTCTAGTGAAAATGGGTCTTAACTTGATGAAAGGGTCAGGGTTACCTATGCAAAGCCAACTGTGGAAGTACTTTAGAGGATTTGAATAACATTTATCTACAATAAGACTCTTTTTTGCCCAAAAGAAAATATTCTCTTTCTTGGCTTTCTCTAGTCACAAATCATACAACAAATCATGAACTATACATGTCTTTACTCTACCCATGCTACTCCTTCTAGTCAGAATAACTAAACTTCGAGAAATAAGACTCTCCAAATACTCATTGGCCAAATCTCTTGAGCATTGCGTCTCACTGTTCTTAATAAACTCCTCGGCAATCCAAAGCAATTTCAGTCTTTTGGCACTAACACTTTCACCTCTTGGAAATGCTCCGAAGTAAAGAAAGCATGGTTTCAAAATGTCTTCCAAATACTTGTAGCTTAGTTCAATTATGTTCATGCATCCTTCAATAGTAAGGTGTGATGCTACTTTCTCCCACAAATCCAATATCTTTTGTATCCTTCAAGACAACCTGCAATCAAAACCTCTGCTAAAGACAAGCCTTTGCAATAGCTTGCAATTTGCTTTCCAATCCCTAAAAATTCTTGAGGGAAGTCATTATAGCCAAAAAACCTCCCTTTTAATCAACTCCAAACTTTCTTCATCAAAAAATAACTGAAGAGGATGAGAAATTGAATTTGATTTAGCTTGCAAAGCCATGTCATGATTTCGAATAGTGATTTAGCTTGCACATTTCTTCTTATTAAGGGTAAAAATGCCATTTGCTTTAATGATAAACATAATATTGTGCTTATAAGGGAAAATTTGTCATTTTAATGATAAAGTTAAGAAAAATAATTGACTTTTTTGTTTGACTCGTAGATCTAACAAAAATTTCTACCGTTACACATTTTAGAAAAGCACAAAAGAGGTTATTTGTAACTTTTTGAACCATATGGAAGTCATCGATAACTTTTGCATATGACATGAGGGTTTTGAGTAATTAACCCATTTATATAACTAGGCATATGATAATTTTTAAGTATTTTTTTTTTCTTAGTTTTCAATTAAATTCTAAAATATACAATAATTTCAACTTAATAATTTTTTTCTTAGTCCCTCACAAATGGGTCAATGCTCTTTTTTGTCCCTCGCATTTCAAAGGTGAGAAAAAATCCTTCACATTTTGTTTGTGTACCTTTTTTTGTCCCTCGCTAACTTTTCATCCAAAAGGTCACATGTTGAATATTTAAATGGTAAAATTGAAATAAAATAATAAAAATTGGCATTAAATATTAAGGGGCCGTTTGGTTGGGGGTATTTGGAGGCCTCAATGGGAATGAAAGGAATGATATCCATTGTTTATGTTTGGTATGTGGATATGGGAATAAAAAAAAAGGAATCAATCCCTAAAATTTGGATATTGCCCAATACCACCTCCCCCCCTTCATTCGGATTCAATACCAAGTCGGGATTCAAAAATTCTCCTTTTCCTAAAAAATCCTCGCAGCTGCGCATCTCTTCCTCCCTGACGCAGTGGACTCCTCCCCGCCGCAGTGGACTTCTCCTTCCGTCTCCAACACACGCGCGGACTCCTCCCCTTCGAGGTGATTTTTGCTTAGGAATTCCATTGCTGAACCTTCATGGATACTAGTTCATCTTCAACTGCATTGCTGTTGGCACATAATTCATTTTGACTGATCTGGGTCTTCCAGATCTGCTGTGAAAATCATCATCAGGATGGTGAATTCCGGCAAATTAAAACTCCCAATCTACAGCAACAATAGGAAGAGGAAGAAGAAGAAGAAGAAAAAGAAGAAGAAGAAGAAGAGGAAGAAGACAGAACGAACAGCAAAAGGAAGAAGACACAGCAAGAAGAAGAAGCAGAGGAGGAAGAGGAAGAAGACAGAACGAACAGCAAAAGGAAGAAGACACATCAATTTTGCTTTCAATTCTTCCTTTTGCTTTCCTTTTTCTTTTCTTTTTGAATTATTTTATTAAAGAAATATAGGGGTAAATTTGGAATTTTGACTAATTGTCATTACTAATATTCAACTGAACCAAACATCATTGATATCTATTCCGGGATTTGAACCAAACAACTATTCATTTTCATTCTCATTGATTCTCATTCCCATTGACTCCTCAATCAAATCCATTCTCATTCCGATTGACAGATTTGAACCAAACGGCCCCTAAGTATTATTTTTCCAACTATGATCGTACTTTTCATAATTATATTAAACATAATTATATTATTAAAAATATTAAAATTATTAAAATAAAAAATTTATTGGGACAAAACAAATTCTTAACAATTGGAAATCATAATTTTTTAAAAAAAAATTATATGTTTATGACAGTAAAATACTGAACACTTCTTATTATTTATTTGTGTTTGTATTGTTTATTTAGTAATGTTAACATCTATATAAAAATATGTATGATGAGCATGATAATGTTTTTTTTTTTTTTTCTCTCAATAAAAAGGAGAGAAAGAGATTTATGCGTTAATAGTATTTTTTTATAAATATTTTTATGTACATCAACTTGAAGAAAGATAAAACAAGGTAGAAATTACTCACATTAATTAGACGTGCAGATATTATTAATTCAAAGAATGATACATGTAGTAAATTATACTGTAAATTTATATAATGACTAATATAAAAAGATATAAACATTTTAAGTTATATTTATTTTTTATTAAAAAAATTTAAATGAAAATGAAATCTGCTAACAAAAATAATATAATTTAAAATTTTGCAGGATGGTAATTCGTATCTCAATTTATTTTGGTTATTTTTTTTTATCATTTTTAATAAAAAATTAATGTTTTTAAAATTTGTCTTTGTCCCAACTAAAAAAATCAAATATATTTTGATATGTTTCATATTTTTAATAATATAATTATAAAAAGTCGATTATATTTGGGAAAAATAATATTAAATTACTTAATATTAATACCAATTTTTGTTACTTTATTTTAATTTTACCATTTAAATATTCAATATATGGGTGACATGTAACTTTAAGAATGGAAAGTTAGTAAGGGACCAAAAATGTAAACTAACAAAATGTGAAGGACAAAAAGAATAATGAACAATTTGTAAGGGATCAAATGGTGGTTTGCTCATTTATTTTAACAAATGTAAATCATGAAATAATGAGCCAGATCACACCTTGCGGGCCAATAAATACATAAATTAATTATAGATCATCATGTTTGATAAGTCACCTTGAAATTCCCAGGGCAACCTTGCAATAATCCTTTCTACTTTTCCATTGAACCACAAAATTGCAGCGCTGCTCTCTAGAAACACCATAAAAAATACAATCGTTAGTGAAATACTACTTCATATTTATTCTACAAAAGGCTTAATTACATTTGGCCTCTGTGTTTGTAAGGGTTTTGCTCTACTTTTTCTTCTTGAATTATTACAAGTTTACGGAATTTGATATTTTTGTTCTCGTTTTTTCTGATGTCGACAATATCTTTTAATGAAGTATACAGTATGTTTATAATTAATGTCAATTGTATGAAAGTGCAAAGGATAATGTTAATTTTGCAAAATAGTTACAAATTAAAAATGTGATTTCAAAATCAAACAACGTGTTTATAAGCCTTCCAAAAAGATCAACAAAAATCTTTACATTAATTTTCACCCCATCACCACCCCTTTCTTTATACCCCCATTCACAAAATTAACCGACAATATTACTCTTCACTGAATTTTTCCTTAATTACCAAAATTGTAGGATATTAAAACCCAGCAAAATGGAAGGAAAAAAATCAAAAATAAGAAAAGGCCAAATTTTTTTTTAGTAAAAACAGTTCAACATAGCAGAACAAGGAAATTGAGAAAAATATTTACGTACAGTGGCTAAGGCAAGAACGCGGATCTGAGACCGTACGGTGCGCAACTTAGAGGCCTTGAGTTTATAAAAACATAATTGAAGTTGGTCATTTCCCATCTCCCGTTGGTTTTCCAAAATTTGCTCTGCTGAAGCTCGGAGGCTTTCATTATGTTTATCAAGCATGATGATCATCAAAGTACAAATGTCTCCAAATTCGGATGGGATTTCCTTAAGTTCTTCACAATAAAGCACGACAAATTTCTCAAGGCAAGGAAATGGATTATCTTCGCAACAAGAGGCATCCATGTTTCCAATATTCAAGGAGTTTAATTCTAGATATTTGAGTTTTGGAAACCACGAATCTTTCAGATTCCACCCACTGCCCTCATATGTACTACCTTTTAATTTGAGAACTTGAAGATTAGGTAGCTGCTTTCCAATTGTCGGTATATCAGTCCACGATAATTGTAAATTTGATAGAGTCAACTCAATAACATTCCCAATCTTAAGAAAGTTGAACAATTGACATTTCTGATTCGGATCTGAAAATTCTAAATCACAACCATCAATAGTGAGGGACTCTAGCTGTGCTAGAGCTCCATACGTGGATATCCACTGAGGATCATGCTCGTTCTTTTCTAAATAGCATACCAACTTTTTAAGTCTTGGTAATTTTTGCAAAAACTCCATTGTACATTTATCATATCTAAGAACTAGTGTACCAAGTCTCTCAATATTACACGCCGAGAAGGAATTGTTTTCCTCAAAATTTTCCAAATGGAGTTGAGCACAAGGTAAATCAACATGTCTTAAACTTTTCATCTTCCACATGGAAAGAGGCAGTGGATCAACTAATTTACCCGCTTCTACGATGAAGGTTTCAAGGTTCCACAATCTCACTATTGACGGTGGAATACCAACGACTCTACCCATAAACACTAATACCAAATACCTCAGATGAATTAGGGATAATATTACTTCAATTGACTTATCACTATGTAGACGAACTCCATCTAAATCCAAAATGGTAAGAACTTTGAAGCTCTTAACAAACCAAAAGGTGGATTCATATTCCAAATGACCACGTTCACTGTAATAAAACCATAGAAATGAGTGGATCCGACTTGTTGGTAATTCATTTCTAGTGCAAGTGGGTCTTGACTTGATGAAAGGGTCAAGTTTACCCACGCAGAGTCGACTGTGGAAATACTTTTGGGGATTTGAATAACATTGATAGACAATAAAACTCCCTTTCGCCCAAATGAAAATATTCTCTTTCTTGGCTTTCTCTAAGCACAAATCATACAACAAATCATGAACTATACATGTCTTTACTCTACCCATGCTACTCTTTTCAGTCACAATAACTAAACTTCTAGAAATAAGACTCTCCAAATACTCATTGGCCAAATCTCTTGAGCATTGCGTCTCACCATCCTTAATGAACCCCTCGGCAATCCAAAGCAATTTCAATTTTTTGGCACTAACACTTTCACCTCTTGGAAATGCTCCAAGGTAAAGAAAGCATGGTTTCAAATTGTCTTCCAAATACTTGTAGCTTAGTTCAATTATACTCATGCATCCTTCAATAGTAAGGTGTGATTTTAGATTTTCTGCTACTTTCTCCCATAAATCCAATTTCTTTTCTATCCTTTCAAGAAAACCTGCAATCAAAACCGCTGCTAAAGGCAAGCCTCTGCAATAGCTTGCAATTTGCTTTCCAATCCCTAAAAATTCTTGAGGGAAATCATTATAGCCAAAAACCTCCCTTTTAATCAACTCCAAACTTTCATCATCAGAAAATAATTTAAGAGGATGAGAAATCGAATTTGATTTAGCTTGCAAAGCCAATTCATGATTTCGACTAGTGAATAGGATTCGACTTTCATTCCCGTCATTAGGAAATGCTTGTTGTATTTGACACCATGCATCTACATCCCAAATGTCATCCATAACAATGAGATATCTTTTTCCCTTCAAACCTTTTCGCAAATGCTCTACTAAATCTTGGATTTCGGTTTTCTTGACATCAGTTTCACAAACATCACGTATAATGTTGATTAATACCTTCTCAGCTTCAAATTCTTTAGAGATATAGCACCAAACAATTTTTCCAAAGCGAAACTGAATTTTGGGATCATTATAAATTCTCTTTGCTAATGTTGTCTTACCCTGACCAGCCAATCCTGAAATTGAGACGATTGTGAGATCCTTTTGCCCTCTTGTAAGGTGATTAATTACTGAATCTACATCATTCTGGAAGCCTATAAAAGCTCTTTCAGTTTTTGAATTCGTAGCTTGTAGTGGAGAAACATCACTAGCCGTTATCTCATGTGTGAGCCTTTTATTGTATTTTTTGTTCAATTCAAATTTGATAAGCTCTATATCTTGTATGACACTGTAAAGGAAAATGATAGAGTACCATATAGGAACATCTGTGAATGGGCACAACTTGATGACATAATCTGCATTGTAAATCATGTTGATAGTTTGGGTTGAAAGATCCATAAGTTCCTTATGCTCATTTTGTGATTCCATGATTCGTTGTAGAAATGGTCGAAGTGATCCTAGCTCTTTTTGGATTTTTTCAACTTGAAGCTTTACCAAGGGAAATAAATGCACAATTTCCTTTGACATTTTATCCAAATTTCCTAAGAGAAAATCAAGAAATCCTACCGCATAAATTTGGGGAGGACTGAATTCCGGTGAATGTTGAGTTTTGACATATCGCCGTATCACTTCAGTTTTGACTCTATCAATCTTTTGAAGAAAAGTAGAAAGTTTGGCTTCTGAAATGCTTTGATATTCCATTTTCTCATCTCGGGTTGAGCAAAGAAGAGACGGAAGCTCATTGATGATAGTACAAATTTGTGCCAAAATCAATTCTCTAACCTCAATATCTTCGTCAGGAGGATCCACGATAAACGACAACATGAAAATCAATCCTTTGTAAAGGATTTCAACACCATCGTCCTTAGGCATTTTAAAGAATTTCAAATCCAATATCATGGTTTGCACGGGACTTTTCAAATGGCAAAATTTTTCGGGTAGATCATCAACTAACTTTTTCAATATCTTAAGCATTGGATCAAGATAGTTTCGATAAGTTTCCCCTTCCATTGTTACTCCCTATGACTTTCACTTTGAGATGCGAAGAATTGGGTTCTTCCAAGTAGCGAACTAGTCATCAAAAGAATTGTTCCAATGGAAATTAAAGAGTGAACAAGTCAATCATCAGTGTAAAATAGCAAAAAAAAAAACAAGTAATATAAAACAACAAATCTATCCCAAGCACTTTCATTAGAGGTAAAGTTGTAAATGAATTAGGTTTTTCGGTTAAAAGTTGACTCGACTTTAGTAAAAATCGAACTCGAGCCTTAGTATGGGCTCAGTGGTTCGCCGAGCTAATCGAGCTAAAATAACGGAACTTTAGCTCAAGCTTAATAATAATTTTTGAACCAAGTTCGAGCGGGGATTTTCTTGAACTCGGATTGGTTGTTTTGTATCCTTTAGGGTGTTGTTTTGTGTTTTTTTATGGTGTGAATAAAATATGTTTGTAAATTATTTTGGTGTGGATAAGTGGTAATGATTTTTCGTAATTTAATGCTATTATGTAATTATTTTAAAAAATTTCATATAATAACTTCTTGTTGTTTTCCATCTTCTTATTTTAGAACATGGAATCTTCCAGTTTGGAGAAAATGCTGCCGAATTTTTTCAAGCTTTCCCAATTTGGAGGCTCGATTATGCATGCTACTTTAGATTTATCAAATTGACCATTTTATATTTATACTAGTCTGGTTTAAAGTAGTTTATCGTATAGTAGTGTAATCGTAAATAAATGTTGGCTTTTGAATTTTTGAGAATTTCTTTACAATTATGAGTCACTGAAAGCTTAAATTGTGAAATCTTTTGATTTTTTAGTCTTTGAAGTGAAAGAACAAAATCGAGCAATGAAAATGGTTCACTTGTTTATTTTCAAAGATGAAATACATTTATATTTGGTCTTAAATAGTGAAATTGAATGGTACTTGTTTTGGTGTCAATCATGGGGCAAATGTTATTTTAGCCCCTAATGTTTTACCCAAGTATCAAATTAGCTATTTAAGGTATTGTACATTTATATCCATAATAAATTATATTTAGTGAAAGTGGATCATTCTAATAGAACAGAGAGAGTATGTCTTAATACTAAATCTATTATGGGGTATGCATGCTATTATTTTCCATCATTTGGTTATCATTTTATACTTAATTAAGAAAGACCAACTTGATTGTGTTGAAGGTGTTTTTTACGGAAGTCCTAACAAGCCCTCAATCAATAGACAACTTTGATGGGACAAGGTTGGCATGGCATTGGTAGATGAACAAAAAGGACTTTTTAAGACAGTTTCAACAAATTCTAACTTCTAGTTCTTACTATATAGTGTTCAAAGCGGTAGAGAAAATGAAAAAAAAAAAAAAAAAAACTTTAAAATATGATAATAAACAATTTAAAAAGCCCGAATTATAGCAGTAAAGACTAAAGAGACATCTATTTGTTTGATTCTTAATTTCATATCTATATGGTTGGTTTGAGATGCTTCCATCATCCAAACTCCATGTAGACCCGATGAGGAGGCAATTATTTCCCAATCATTAACATGTAGGGTATTCTAATTCCCATATGAAGTTGACTTTTTATCATTTTTCAACATAAAATATTTCTTACACAAATCTTAGTATAAAGGTTAGTTTTAACAATAATTTTAAAATTGTATTAAAAATATTAAAAAATTTATTCAGAATAATGAAAAGTTATTACAAAATACAAAAGTTCAAACATGGCCTTAGTGATTTCAATACTCAAACTCACATTGGATTGTAGTTTTGGTCTTCGAAATAGCTTACCAAGTTGAGAAGGTTTGGTAACTTCTTGAAAAAGTCCTTTGTCTAATACGATTTTTAGAAATGACAATAATACAAAACGGTATTCTCCCTTGACATGATCTTTAATTAAATTATGGAATGACACTCTATATGTTATAGTGGCGGACCCCTTGTGCCAGAAAGGAAAAATATTTGTAGGCATGCTAAATTTAAATTAAAAAATTTTTTTATTCGAAATTTTCACAAAAGTTTTAAAAAATCCCTTAGTTATTATCATTTTTAATGGGATAATTATTCAAAAATTCCTAAAGCTGCTAAATTTTATACTAATAAAATGTGTTTTAGAAAGATTCTGGTACCAAGTCATAAGGTGGCTCCGCCTATATTACAGACGGCTGGAAACATGGTTTGGTCCCTCATGTTGACCACCGATCCACTAGATCTGGCCGTCGGAACTCTTCCTTTCGTGCTTTTGAATAAATTTAAGACTTCACTCACTCACACATACACATATATGGAAACAAACGAAATTTTGTAATGAAAACAAACGAAAAACGAAATGATATATGAGAACTTTAAAACGTTAAGATATGCAAAAATTAAGGAGGTTTAGATGTACCTGTCGTTGATGATGATCAAGAATCGAGGAGACTTCCAACTGAGCAAATTAATATATATTATTTCTGTACAACTTCTTCGTTCCAGATCGTCTTCTTCCTCTACGAACTCTGTTTTTTTCTTTCCCTTTTTGTAATTAATTTGTATGCACAGAAAAGGAAGAAAAAGAAAAAATTGTGTGGTTATTTAGAAACCAAATGGATCGATAAAGAGAGAGATGGGTGAGGGTGAGTGAGTTTGGAAAATAAGAAAGAAAGATATATGACGAGATCTGGTGTCTGTATTTAATGGATCCATTCCAATTATTTAAAAGTTATTCCCATCATGATTGATCCGAAAATGATAAACAAAAATTTAAAAAAAAGTACGATGATGATTTATGATCTAATCAATACGTAGTAGGCCCGAAGAGAACTATAATTTCGTCACAGAATTATTTTTTTATAATAAATGTCATATTTCCTTATTTAAAAATAAATCGTTGATATAACTGTTAATAATTTGATCTCATAATAATTTAGATACAAATAGTTGAAAATAATCTAAATTAAAATTGGGGAGAAACTTCGTTTATATGATATCTCTAGCTATAAAAGAACATAAAACTTTCGTCATGGAAGACAAAAATAAACTAAATAAAAGATTATAGAAAAGAAATCTATTTTCCCTATCTCTCATGGGAGGAAGATGGGGGAATAAGATTAGAGAAAATGAAGGCTAGGGTTTGAGAGGAAGAGAGAAAATGAGAGCTAGAATCATCACTGAATCATTTAATCATTGTATAATAGTATTGAATCTATTATTATAGTGTTGCAAAGATCATTGCAAAAGCCATTATTCAATATTTGAATAGTTTCGTGACAAGACAATAATTTTACATTTTTCCTTTTTCTGTTTTTACTAAAAGAGTTAATTTCATAACTGTATAAATTTTTATAAATGTCAATATATAATCTCTAAAATAGCTAATTTGTGTTCTTTCTTTTTAAATGTTAATTAATTATAAACTACACATAACTATAATATTAGTAACTATTAAAAAAACAAAAATGAAAATTTATATTCAGACAAAAATTGTTTTTTAAAGTAAATTTTTATAATGAAAAAGAGAAAGTATTTGAACACATCTAGTGTAAAGTACAGCTAGCTAGCTATGCATATAAAACAAATATTTTTATTTTTAAGTGCAAGTATAGCTGGCGCCTGGCTATGCATAACAATTACCTATTTTTCATTCCATCTATTTTCTTCGGAGTAATAATACATTTTTTAAATAATTTTTTAATTTTTAAAATCAAGTGAAGTATCATATATCCATTAGATACATTTTTATAAAATAATTATTAATATTATATTATTGGCCAATAAATACATGACACTTTATTTAAGTTAAAAAAGTTGAGAAGATTATTTGAGGAGTGTATCATTACTCTTTTCTTCGATATGTTTGTTTTTTAATACTCATTGTTTTAACATAATCATGATACATCAGAGTTTAAATAAGATATATTATACATCTGAGACTAACTCTTAATACGCGATATTTCAACAGCTAAATTTATAACCGTAATATATCATAAATTAATTAATTTAATGCGTAATATTTTATTAACTAAACACATAACTGTGATACATTAATAATTATTTTTAATATACAATATATAATTTAATAAGCAATATATAAAGGTTAAAGTTAATATAATTTAATACAAACCAAAATAATTGTGTTAGAGCAATCAATCAATCAACTTTAGTGGTTGCTTCTTTTTTTGTTTTTTTTCCTCTATTTAATAATACTAGAGAGATGCCAATGCAGATAGATTCCTTTACCTTGTACGCCATCTTCGTCTCTTTTTTTTTTTTTAAGGATGGCAGAGGGAATTCGGTATTTTTTTTCTATTTCTTTATTTTAACAATGAAGTGGGTTTATTCAGCCCTTTTATTTTAAAAGTTTGAAAAAACTACAAAGAGGAAGGCAAAACCTCTAATAAAATTGTGAAATAAAGAATAAAACAAAACTATTTTTAAGCGTTTCGATACTCTAGTTAAAACGGTCGAATTTGAATGGTTGATCCAAATAAAGAATAATTCTTTCATCTTCTTTATTTTTTTTGAAATCACTGCCGTGAATTTTTCGTCATTTGGTATGATGTACAAAACTCTTTATTTAAATCCCGTTTTCCCACTGTCATGTTGCAGCCCGGAATTCAGTATTAATATCTTCTTTCTTTTCTTTCTCTTTTACAGTTTTACTTTGTAGTCATTTTCTTTATATTTACTCCTTTGTAGTGCGTAGTGTAAAGTTTATAATTTTTTATGAGAATATTTTGTCTTTTCAATCATTTTCGCTTTCCATTCCTTTTGAATTGGCCATTATCTAGAAGAAATTTAATATTCTATATTGCTTTTCTTTTTGATAGAGAGAGAGGAAAAATAATAATTAATTATTAGGGCTATGTTTGGACAAGTGCTTCAAAAATATTTTTAGTATTTTAAGAGTATAAAAAATTTTAAAATGGTGTTTGGACAAGAAATTGCAAAATATTTTTAAAACGTAATTTTAAGTAAAAATTTTTAAAGTACACTTTTTGAAGTAAACTTTTAACATATTTTATAAAATGTTTTAAAAATTTTTTAAGTCATTTTAAGTTAAACTCGAGGGTCGGCCTGTCCTGCCCCCAATTCGCCCCAAACCACAGACCCAGCCCGGCCCCGTTCCACCCCGACCACGGGCCCGGACCCCGACCCAACTACTCCCAGGCCCCGCCCCCGACCTCGGACTTGACCATGGCCCCATTCCCGACCTCGAACCCGACCCCAGGCCCGACCCAACCACTCCCCAGCACAATTGGAGTCTCTCAAGATTGATGGTTGTGATTTAAAATTTTATAATTCACATCAGAAATGTCAAATATTCAACTTTCTTAAGATTGGGACTAATCTCACAAAGTTGAATCTATTAAATTTACATTTACTTTGGAGTGACATGTCAACAATTGGAAAACAACTAGCTAATCTTCAAGTTCTCAAATTAAATGCTTGTGCGCGTAAAGGGAGTAAGTGGAATTTGAAAGATGCGCGCTTCTCGAAACTCAGATATTTGAAATTGAACCATTTAAATATTGAACAAACAGACGACTGTGATTGTGAAGAGAACCCATTTCCATGCCTTGAGCAACTTCTGGTGCTTCACTGTTACAAACTTAAGGAGATCCCATCAGTATTTGGAGACATTTGTACTTTAATTGTCACCATCCTTGATCAATTTACTCAAAGCCTCAGAGCAACAGCAGAGCAAATGTTGAAAAGCCAACTGAGACATGGGAAATGACCAACTACAAGTATATTTTTTCACTACTTATGGTACGCCCGGTGCGAGCGGCCCTGCAATCAAAGAGAGACAGGATAAATGCCAAAATAATGAAGGTTAATTTCTTTCTTCCTAAATCTATATATATTGGACTGTTTCCCTCCACTAAAATGTACATTTTGGCTCGCTTAATTTTCCTAATTTCTTATTCTCTTCAGCTTTACTTTCCTACACTTTTGATACAGTAAAAAATTATGTTTATTATATTGGAAAATGATTACGAGGGTGAAAATGTAGAGTGAAAAAATTCAGCGACTGATGTGGCATCATATGGTTGGAAGAACTATTTGACAGTACTTATAAATTTAAGTATCCAATAATATTCTTCATATGGTTACCACGTCAGTCATTATGATAATTCTGTCTCTGAATTTTCACTGTGTGCATCTATCATTACTCTATTTTATTGTCAAATAATTATTAATTTTAAACATTTTTATATATAGATGGATTTTTTTTTTTTTTTGTTAGAGTTGGCGGAAAAGTTTTGGAGCAAAGAAAAGTGTTGTTTAATATTTGTAATGTTTAGTGTAATGTTAGTTGTAGTTGATTAAGTTTGTTGATTCTTCTTTGCGGGAAGCGTTGGAGTGGTAGTAAGGGGAGAGCCTTGTA
>VMRK01000478.1:0-26517 GCA_016801395.1 Leptodermis oblonga
AGAAAAAATTACAAAGATTAATTTAAAGCCTTACGGCTGGTTTTGGTTTTGACATTGAAGTTATCGGTTTGCTTAAGGTATAAGGGCTTTTCTTATTTGCTTATTAGTTTCCTCGTAGTTCGTGCAATTAATTGAATTGCATGTGTGGTTAATTGGTTTCGGCATCAACCAAATCAATCAAGGTGCAGCAGCAAGTTTATAAATCAATTGGGATTCAATTGATTTCAACTCCCTCGATTTTCATGTAATGAATTAATTCTCAATCAAGGTAAATTGATTTGAGTCTGGTGTTTTGTCTTCTGCGACCTTCCACATAATTCTTGTGAGTTTGTTTTATTTTTGGGTCCTACAGAAAAAGATTAAGGATAGAATGTACTGAGGTGCGGATTCTTCAGAGTGAACGTAGGGAAACCATAAGTATGGAAAACATGCTAGTTCACCTTGAACCTCATCATTTGATTAGTTTGATTACCTTAGAAGAAGCTGTGTATAAGGAAGAAACAAAGTTGTTTTATGCCAATTTATGTAAAAGAAAAAATGTAGCCAAGATGGACTATAAGATTAAGGTAAATGGCAAAGAATTCAATATGGATCCTAAGTTAATTAATGAAGTTATAGGATTTCCTGTGAATGATACTGAAGTTAGGGACATATATTATCATGGTATTTGCCCTATTGTAGAACAAATTGGTTTTGATGTGCATGCCATGAGTACAGAAAGTTTTGGGCCATTAGTAGATGAGGAAGGAAATGAGTTGGCTAAGAATGTTACTGTCCTTACTGATGAACAAAGGATGGTATACGAATTGCTTGTAAATGGACTATTTCCTACAGGTGGTCACCCCATCTAAATGCACCATATCACCTTTGGTGATTTACTACTGCATACTTAAGGAAATAAAATTGAATCCGGGGTATGCCATAATGTGCTACATGTTTAGCTGCTTCAGAATGTCAAGGAGAAGCTTGCCTTATGGCAATCTCATTCGTATACTGAAGATGAAGAAGATTAACCCCACATCTCATCCCTCTCCGATTCTCTATTATGATTAGAAATACTTTGCTCAAAAACATTGGGCTTGCTCATATGGAGTTTGGGGCAAAAATCAAGGGCATTGGCCACGGAGGCAAGAAATCAAGCTTGGAGTAAGACGGGAAAAGTCAAAGAAGATGAGACCAAGACCCTTCTGCACAAAATCTTGGATATGGTTTCATGTCTCAAGTCTACTTCGAAGAAGCACACCATTTGAAAGATGGAAAGCAACCAACGAAGGTTGGAAGAGAAGAGCAAGGAGCTTCGACAAGAATTGAAGGCTGTTAAGCTTGAACTTCGTCGGAAGGCCACACATGATCATGAGGCGCGGCCAAGCAGACTTCTCCAACTCAAGAAGAAGAAGGGATTACCGAAGATGACAGTGAGAAAGTCAGTCTGAGTGAGAGTGAAGAAAGGACTCCGACTGCTAGCCAAGAGTCCGCCATCAAATCAGATAGTTCTCACTCATCTAGTGATGAAACTGAACCTGAATCTTCGCTTCGCAGCTAATTTCTTCGATGTTTGAACTATATAGGGATATGCCTTTATTTTCCTTTCTTGGATGGTGCTCTTCTGGCTGTAATGCCATTAACTTGACATTTGGATCTCTTGCTTTTGATTTATCTTAAGGCTTAGTTTCATGTGTTTCAATTCAAGCTGAGGCTGCACTCTAAGTTTTGAGTTTCTTCGTATTTTACTTGAGCCCTATATGGCTATAAGGTTAATGGCTAATGTCGACTTGGATGATATTGTTGTGTGAAAATTTCATGTGTGCACATTTTATGGTGTTGGTTTATCTCATCTCGTTGATTTGTATGTGTCACCTGCATTTTTGGGTTGTACTGGTATAGGTTTGTGTTGCTTGTTGCGACATATTGCAATTTCAGCATGATGTGATTGTTACCTATAAGAATTTGAAATGTTTGTGATGTTAATTGGGTGCTTTACTTCCTTAGAATGTACATTGCACTAGTTTAATGGTTTATCTCAAAATGCTGGATTTTCATTACCCTGTTTCATAATTTGGTTTATCGTTGATTGTTGCATTTTGGCTGCAACTTGTTGGTTTATGGCTGGTTGTTATTTCTGTTGTTTTGGTTTGACGCATCTTGGATTGTACTCCATCTTACATGGTTTGATGCCTACACTTTTTGTTGCTGTCAAAACAAATGGGGAGAAATAAAATTAGGAATTTATAAACAAAAGAAGGAGCATTTTGGAGAATCTTACACTTTCCAAACTATATTTTTTAAATACCTTCAAAGGAACTACTTTCATTTCCACTTTTATTAAATTCCCATATTTGTTTGTGTCATCCTCAAAAATGGGGAGATTGTTAGGCTTCTAGGCTCAATCCCTAAGTTTTGTATGAAGATCAAACATATATGAGAAGAAGTATTAATAAGTTTTGCTAAAGAAATCCAGCAAAGTTTAAAGTTTCAAAATCTAGCCTCGACAGGCTCTCGACCTCGAAGGCAACCCCAGAAAGCTTCGAACTCCAGCCTCGACAGGCCCTCGTCGTCGAGCCACCTTCAAAGTCAAATCATCGACAAGCCCTCGACACCCTTTGAGCTCCCGGGTCGAAAAACAATAAAGGGACACAACGAGTTCGACAGGCCTTCGACATGAAAGCTCACCCAAGAAGTGTCGAACTCGACAAGTTCGACAGGCTCCCGACAGCAGTCAAGCTCTCGGGTTGGAAAATTTCCCAAGTCTCGAACCCCACCTAGACGGGGTATCGACTTCGAAGCTATTGAAGACCAATGAAAAGCAAAAGAAGAGCTAGCCGTTGAAGCAAACAATTCAAATTTTGCAAAGGTTCGAACTCGACCTTCGACGTCGAATCCGTACATTGTTTAATGGATTTATCGTTTTCTTCAAACATTTTTAAAAAAGAAGTTTATTTTTAAAAAAAATTCCAGTAGAAAACGAATCAGGTGATTCGTTTTCAACTGAAAACGAATTCATTGAATTCATTTTCTACTGGAAATTTCCTTTTTAAATAAACTTCTTTTTTAAAAATATTTGAAGAAAACGAAGTCGAGAGATTAATCTCCAGACTTCATTTTCTACATTTTGAAATTTTCAATTGAAAACAAATCTCCCGATTTCGTTTTCTAGATGATGTACATAAAATGGAAATCCCCATTGGGCCTAGCCCAGTTAATCAAATCTAAGAAACAGTAAAGGATAAAAAAGCCCAGATCCATATTCAGGTCGGGAAAATTATACAAATCAAGTCTCTGTCATAGTTTTAGATCGGATATGAAGGTTTAGCTCGGTCCTAAAGATATAATAAACTCGTGAAGGTTTAGGGCGTAAAACATCATAAACCAACTTGATAATCTTAGATCGGTAGACCTTATAGCTCAGATCGGTAAGATTAAGTATAATTATGCTCAAGAAGCCCAGGTCGGTAAAAGCTTAAAAGAGTTAGATCAGTCGACATTGATGAAGCTCAGGTCGGTAAGTAACTAAAACACGAGAAGGCTCAGGTCGGTAAAGAGTAAACCGGTCTGAGATAAAGACAAAACAGTTAAACATCATGGTAGGACCACAAATTTAATATATATGTAGGAACAATGATGACAAAGGAGCCATGTTAAAATCAGACAACGGAGCAGTTGGTCAACGGGCAGTGCAAAATCATCAAGCTTCATCCTCTTTGCCAAGCTCAGCAACCCTACTTTTGTCATCTCTCAAATTGCTCATCCCAAGTTGGGCCATTTTGTTCCTCAAAGCTTCATTTGGATTGGGCTATTACTGTCTTCAAGAATTCATTGGGCCGTGAAGAAGCATCGTTCCATCATTGTAATTTTTGCGTCACATCACTATATTTTGGAAATTTCAATTCTTTCTAGTTTGTTTTGGTATTTATATGGGGTCGAGAAAAAAAAAATGTCAATGTCAGACTTGATTAGATAGATGTATGGGTGACTCACGCCAACCCATAAAAATATGAATCGGAGTATTTAACTACAAATAGTCAAATACAAAAAAACATAAATTCAGGACCCGATTATTGATTTGAATGGGCTGAGTCAACTCCAACATCCAAATCTTGCACGCGTCTTTTTTGACTTTTGGTGGTGTTTTTACACCCCTGTATTGGGAACTTCCATTGATTTGCCAAAATTAGTGCAATTTCTTGTTACTTAAGGTTGAAATTTTGATCAATATATAGCCCAAAAAGTAACAAATACTTTATTTGTTTTATTAGAATAGTCCACTTAAAAAACATTATGAAAGAAGTGAAACACAATACACAAAAATAAGGACACAAATATCAGACAACACTGGAAAAGGGATATGGACAAGGGGGTATATGAACTTCCATGATTCCTTCAAGCATTTGGCTAACTTTCCTCATGGTTGGCCTCAGAGAAGACTGTTCTTGAATACACCAAATCCCAATCATCACAAATCTTTCAAGCATCATTTGATCATTCAAAGCCTCTGAATCATCATTTCCCACAAAATCATCCAATCTTTTTTCTTGAAAGCAATCCCAAACCAAATCTGTTAATGGCATGCTCCACTCTTCATCCATTCCAACTCCCTGAATACATTTTCTGCAATAAATGATCTCCAAGAGCAAGATGCCGAAGCTATAAACATCGACCTTTGCAGTAATCTGGTTGTTCCTGAACCATTCCGGCGCGACATAACCCTTTGCTCCTCTAACGTTCGTCAGTGATGCTTTACTCTGATCAGTGTCCAAAAGTTTTGCCAATCCAAAGTCGGAAATCCGAACAGTGTGATACTCATCAAGAAGGATGTTCTGAGGCTTTATGTCACAATGGATGATCTGAATGCTGCATTCTTCGTGCAGGTAAACGAGCCCCCTTGCGATCCCAGTAGCAATTTGCTTCCTTAGATTCCAGCTCGGCTTTTCATCAGAGAAAATGAAGCTTGCCAAACTGCCATTGCTCATATACTCGTAAACCAATAAACGATTCTGCCCTTCATCACAAAAACCAAGCAAACGGACCAAATTCTTATGGTTTGTTTTCCCAGTTGAGTTCACCTCAGCTCGAAATTCCTTCTCTTGAGCCAGTCTATTTAACTTCTTCACCGCCACAAGAGTGTTAATGGAGCTCATTGCTAACTCACCTTTATAAACAACCCCAAATGATCCACTTCCCAATTCTTCCTTGAACCCTCTGGTGGCTTCTGTAAGCTCTTTGAATGTAAAACAGCGCAAGTTTGTTTCCAAAGCTGCAGCATTTGGCTGAATCTTTGGCTTCCTCTTTCGATAAATGCGGTAACATACTGCTCCAAGTCCAACCAAAACCAAATTGACAAAGAAAAAGCTACCAAGAAGACGGATCCAACAATGATCAATGTTCCTCTGTCCTTTTGTTTTGATCCGCTTGGGTATGGCGGAGGAGGAGCGTAACTTGATTGGGATTTGATGAAAGCTTTTGCATTGAGACTAGTGTCTACCCTCCCATTCGAAAGCGGCAACTTTTTCTTCCAGCAACTGTTTGAACGGAAAATGGCAACAGCACAGAAACAATCCTGCAAACAAGATTGGGTACAAAAAAATTGAGTTGTAGTATTTATTTGCTGATAGTCAGAAAGAGGCCAATCGACATCATCTTGTTCAAGCATCACCAAATCAGATTGCCCAAGAACTTCATCACAAGTGGGATTGAAGTTCGGTTTGCAGCTTCCGTAGGGTTCATTTGAATCAACCAGAGTATACCCTCTTGGACAATCACAAACAGGTCTCTTTTCTTTCATACTGCAAACGTTGTTAAATCCGCACGCTCCACTTCCTTTCGCTCCCATGATGTTCATACATATGTTTTCTGGCACAGACCATGTGATATTCCACGTTGGATTGGAATTGAAACTCGTCCTAGGATGCGAGTAAAGGATGAAAACTACATCGAATTCCAGCGTTGCCCTGTAATAATTTTCTGAAGCAGAGGAATTTGAAACAGGGCTAATCTGTTTCGTTTCGCCGCTTTTTAACATCACGTAAATGTTTCCTCTGCTATCAAAGATCACACGAGAACCAGAATTTGACGAATTCATTGCATCAGAAGTTTGACTGTTGTAATATACATCATCTTCCCCGGATTCTTGTGGGATAATTCTGGTGGTGAGCACTAGATTTCCATCATCACGAAAATGGAGATAAAATCTCCCATTTGAGAAATTTGTTTCCGATCTTCGAGAATTAAGAACACTGTCGATGTCTAGCTCTTGGGATGGCAATATTGTATCTGCATAAATTCGGAAACTTTCCCACAGAGAACTACCATCACTTCCCTTAAGAATAAAGTTGCCTGTGTCATCCTGAAAAGCGTGATCTGTTTCAATGTCCTCAGTCCTCCAAAGTTCTCTGTTTTGAGGATCAAGAAGCACAAGTCCAGTTCGAAAATCGACCCGAATGGTTGATCCGCGAGGTACCGGATTGATTGAATTCAGGTACCAAGCAACAGTTTGGTCTGGAATCTTGTTATACCAAATGGAAAGCCAGAACTGATCTGTATCTTCAAGTTGTTTGAACCCAAAAGCAAAATCAACAGAAGGCGAAAGCCACGGATTGGATGCTCCATCTGCAGTTAGAATGGTTCCTACAGCAACGCTGCCATTGGTTTGAGCCAAAGCAGAAATTGGGAAGAGAATCACGAAGAAGATGAAAACAATAAATGGATGAGCCATTGCAGCAAATGTTAATGGAGTATACTCAAATATCATTTGATCTTAAAGTTTTATAGATGATTAGAGTGGATGACTTTGAGTGAACATTTCTTTAAAGAACAGTTTTTCTAATTTTTTTTGATAAATTATTGGATGATAAAAGTCATTTAATATCAAAATATGTTTCTTTTTTTCCCAAGAGGTGAAATCATTAATAGTTTCTTGAGAACGAAACTCTCACTTAATTAGTCAAAACTTGTAAAAAAAGGGCAAGTTTTTCTGACAAACCCAAGAAAGAGTTGTAAATGCTACGAAGAAAACAACAATGTTGGTTTTTAAACTTGATTTTTTAAATAATTGAACGTTCATGAACCGCTGCAGTTTACTCCATTTTTTTCATGTATAATTGGGGTTGTGAGATTGACCAAGTCCTTGTCATGTTTGTTGATCGATGGGAGTTTATTATTGTTTTTTTCTTTCAGGACGGTGATTTTTTTTAAAAAAAAAAAAAAAAGTAAAAAGGACATCATATTAATGGTGATGAAAAAAAAAAAAAAAAAAAGACATCATATTAATGGTGATGGAAATTCAAGGCGGTGAGTTTAATTCTGAAAGCACAGAATAGGCTTGTTGGATAGATTGGAAGTTCTTCTTTGTATCTTCCACGTGATTTGGGCAACAATCTGGGTGCCAGTTATGCGTAAAAATCATTCACACTATTCAAAAAGTGGTAACCATACGGTCCATACCCATTGAGGTTTTAAAAAGTGTCCATTTTCTAACATTTATATTAAGTTTTTTATTAAAAATGTGTAATTTGACATTATTGCTCTTCTTTTCAAATAAAATATAATTAAATTTTATATTATCAACTTGTCTAAATAAAAAAAATATTCATAAGTGTATAGTTAAATATTTTATTTAATTTAACACTAGGTGTATATTGGTCATTTAAAATTTTCTTATCCAACTTTATCAAAAGATATTTTAGAAGAAATTATCTTTATTTTTAACCCTTTAAAAAAAATCTTCACTTTTCT
Source organism: Leptodermis oblonga (assembly GCA_016801395.1). Classification (NCBI taxonomy): domain Eukaryota; kingdom Viridiplantae; phylum Streptophyta; class Magnoliopsida; order Gentianales; family Rubiaceae; genus Leptodermis; species Leptodermis oblonga. The sequence continues at coordinate 7,729 of VMRK01000478.1, forward strand.
TATTAAAATTTGATATGTGAGAAAAAAATTACAAAATAATATATATGTCTATATTATTAGGTAATTAAAAAATTTGAACTATAGTTCTAAAAATAAATATTAAAAAGTTTGAACTGTCTCTAAAAAATATTAAAGACAACAAAAAAAAATCTAAATAATGTAATATATATGTGTGTATATATGTATATTAGAATGAGAAAAAAAAGAGAACTAATTACACCATCCTAAAAGAGTTTAAGAAAAATTAGATAAAATATCGAGATTGACTTTTATTCCTTTCAAATGTCTTTACTCAAATTGAGTACAAAAAGGTTCAATTTTATTTACATAATATATTAATATGACAATTTTACCCTTTAAATTGAAGGAAATGAAAATTTCATAAAAAGGGGTGTGGTTGATACTTATTAATACTTGAAAGGGTGTGGTTGCCACTTTCTAAAACATAAAAGGGTGTGAATGATTCTTACCCTGCCAATTATTGGCAAGCTTCCTATAAGCATTCTTAATTAGCTCATCAACAATGCATTCCTTCTTTAGCCTGTTAGGAAAAATCAACCCTCAAAATCTTTAAAATACCACTTTATTAAGGAAATAACCCAACAAGAAAACCCTAACAAAAACGAAAAACAGAAAAGTAAGAATAAAATAAAGGGCAAATGATAGTTACCCCCTATGTTATACTTCCGGTGATGATTACCTCCCTATGTTTTTCATAATACATAGTTACCTAACAGAAAATCTTTAACACTAACGTTGAGTGAAGTTCACACTCCTTGTCTGCAAGTAAGATTGACAATTGGATGAAATAGTTCACTCCTTTGTCTGCAAGTAAGATTGACAATCGGATGAGCCCAACTATTTCACTCAACGTTAGTGTTAAAGATTTTCTGTTAGGTGACAGTTTAGTCCCAAACCATAAGGATGTAACTGTGTATTATAAAAACATAAGGAGGTAATTGTCCCCGGAAGAATAACATAGGGGAGTACTGTCATTTGCTCTAAAATAAATTTAACGTGATTTGATCTGAAAGTGTATTTATTCAACGAGAATACGCACTATCTTAATGAAATATAAATAATCACATAATAGAAGAGTTTTTTTTGTATTTTTTTTCGGCACAAAGTACAAAGTCTCTCCACTCTCAATTTTATTATAAACTTTTTATCCCTTCTCCCAATACCGTTGTTAGAGGCATAAGCAGAAAGACACCTCTCTTATGACCTCATGACAACACAACAATAATTCGAAAGGCTCTCTCACCCCACCTAACCGAAAAGGTTTAAGCTTTCTCTCTGCATCTCCGTTTGGGATGGGATGATCTGTCTACCATGCCTTAATTTATTACAAACAAAACCTATTTATAATTCTTTTTTGGGGAAATTTAGTAAATTTAGCTTTTACAATCAAATCAGAGTTATAATATTTTATCCAATACTAATTGTACTAAATTTTTTGAGGAATTACTCCAACAAATCCTCCTTTGACTAAGAGTATTAAGTACAATAACATAATACTCCATCCGTCTCACTCAAACAGTCCATTTTAAAATGTGTACAACTTTTTATGGGTTGTGAGGTACAACACCTAAAATAAGTAATTTACCATCATATTTTCACGTATATCCTTACTTTAGAAGTAAGGTTAGTTGTGAATCACATATCTTTATATTAGTAAGGGTATGTAATGTAAATAAATTCAAACTGGACTCTTTAAATAAGACAAAAATTTTTTTGAAAGTAAACTTTTTGAGTGGAACAGAGGGAGTAAAAAATGAGACTTGCATTTTGTTTTTCAATTACAACTCCTCTGTATGAATGTCAAACTCATCACAAGACTTATCCTTCGAATCACAAACATAGCATCCATTATAATCGCTACTTCTGTTTTTCTCACCATAGACAATACTATTTCTTTTTCCTTTTTCCCTCAAAATCCATGCATTACATCAACAACTAAACTCAATATATCAAGGATTATATGCGATGCACGATACTTTCTAAATATTTTTTATACAACAGACGAGCAATATTGTTTGATAAGCGATTTGTTTTTAGACTAACGAAATAGTTGAAACCGATACTTTTTTTTGTCACTATAGATGATACTTTTATGTTTTAGAAATAGACAATACGTCAACAATTAAACTCGGCGTGATACACAATACCTAAGATGTTATTATATATATATTAATATATATATATATATAAATATATATAGATATTTGAGAAATACTATAGTACCTTCACGTGACCACTCTTTTAGTGGATAATGATCTATGATGCATTACCCATGCAATTGTATTACTCATTGCACAAGCCATTATCCCCTAAATGAATGGTCCGATGAAGCGACTCTAGTCTTGCCCACTCATTTAGAAAAACAAGTAATACATTAGTAACTAACCTCAATACAATAGAAATTCCATAATTTAATATTTAGGAATTAGTAAACTCTCTAAGATCATATTTTCCTTTGGCCCTAACCTAGGCTAGTTCAAAAAATTATAGGTTTTAATGAAATAATAATTTTTAAAAAGATCCTTATATAAATATATAACTCTTATATAATATCATAAATTAATAATTCTCAAAGTTACAAATATAAGTAGGATAGTTTATTAAAATATAAATTTATTGTGAATCATCTCTAGCTCAAGTGGTAAAACACTTGTGCACATAACGTTAGGCCAATGGTTTGAATCAGATCTCTGCCCCCGGTGGCGGTGTGTTGATTTGTGATGTTGTAGGTCCCCATTGAAGTAGTCTCAAACGTGGTGTGCAAAAGTCATTGTCCCTGACATAGTGTATAATGTGTGGCGTATGCTGAGTAGGTACCTCATGCGGGTTATATGTAGGTTTCCAAAAAAGGTTGAAAAATTGTAAACAAATCAATCATGGCTGTACGATTTCCAGTACATTTAAATATATATATATATATATATATATATAATGCTTGTCTTTTCTTCAAACTTAAATTTAACGTGAATTTTATCTTTGGCATTTCTAATTGCATCTAAAACTTTCAGTCTCAAGTTCTCAAATTATAAAAAAAAATTATGAAGATTTATTTATTTTTTAATGTAAAAAAAAGGTGCAGGTATTAATTGCAGATTGGAAATTATCCTTGTTTTCCGTTACAAGGAAAGTACAATAGAAGTAGTTCATTCATAATTATGGACATATAAAAATGAACGATAATTCTTCTTATTCTTGTGGACAGCTTGAACATTGCTTGTAAAATCCCGATCCGTATAGTCACAAAATATAAAATCAATCATAGTTTCGATTCTATCTGATTTAAAATTTTTTTTTTCTTAAAATGGCTCAAATACGTTTAATTTTTATAATTTATCAATAATTTTACACCTGTACATTTTGTTTAGAATTTTATAATTCTACGATCCGATCCTATCGATCCTGATATTATACCCAAATTAATTTCACGTAAAATCCCGATTTTACAAACTATGAGCATGAATGAATCGAATCTCTTCAAATTGAACGCCTTCTCCAGTTATCCACTTCTCCGGACGTGGCGGGCACCAGCTTTTTGGTGGTCAATACCCATCAATCAGACCCCTACACAAAGCCTTTGTCTTCTTCTTCTTCAGCCGCACCAAAAGGTCCGTAACCCTCCTCTTTTTCCACCGTTCATCTCTCACTCTTTGAATGAATTTCCCCTACAATTGTTTTCAAGGAAACAAGTCAAGTTTTAGCCGTCCCTCCAAAAAAATAAAAATAAAAAAAAAGCTGGGAAGATTTGCTGCCGTTTTGGGTGCCTCTTTTCGCATGGTTAAATCCAAGTTAAAGTATTGAATCATCTGAGACTTACTATGATTGTACGCTTTGGAAGCACACATGAATATATTATAAGAATTTAACTTGATGTAAACCATGATGTTCTTAGCCAATCTCTTGGCCATTTTTATTTTTTTGCAATTAATAAAATGGATAACAAATCTCATCTTTAATTGAAAAAAAAAAAAAAAAAAAGAAAAAGTATTGACTCATCTTCAACCTTTTGGTCAACAAGATTTTTGAATGAATTGTACATTCAATATCCAAATTTACATTAATTTTGATCTAATGAACCCATAAATACAACTAACTCGTTCATATTGCATTTATCTAATTTTTCGTATACAAACACTCTTTAAATTGCTAATTAATAATTTATTGATAAACTATATCTCTTTAAATTAATAAAGTTTTATGTCCTAAATTAATAATTTATTGAGATTTGACTGTATATCAAATGTTTTACCAAAAGATATGCAATAAATCACAGGTTATACACGATATTCTCTTGAGTCTAAACTCTGAAATTTTTTTCTTCATCACCTTTTTTCCGAAAAAATAAAATTGTGTGCCTGCAAACAAACTTGCGTGGGAAAGTATAACCCGTAAGAAGGGAGCTACAATTGCCCCATCAGCACTCAAATTTTTTTTTTTTTTACTTTATAAAATTTTAAAAAATTTGTATTTGGCTCACCAAAAATTAAAATAATAGAGATAAATATTTATAATAAATTATTTTGCCCTAAACTTTCGGAACCTAACTCTGCCACTATCTCTAACCCAGGCCACAGAGAACTAAAGCCACCAGACCAGAATCTCTAATCGCTGAGGAGTTGACTCAAAGTCTACCCTTCCAATTACCTATAACATACGTAAATCATTACAGCTTTAAGCTTTTAACATCAAATGATACTCTGTTCCATTAACATTTGCAATGGCGTTGGCATATTCAATGATTGTTTTCAAATTCTGCATGTTTTTCTTCTCCATTTCTGCATTTACTCAAACTCAAAGCAATGGAAGCGTGGCAGTAGGGACAACTCTGACTGCTGGCGAAGCATCGAGCCGGCCATGGCTTTCGCCTTCAGGCGATTTCGCATTCGGGTTCAAACAACTTCAAGATAAAAATCAGTTCCTGCTGTCCATTTGGTACCGAAAGATTCCAGACCAAACTGTAGCCTGGTACCTTAATTCAATCGAACCGGTGGCTCGCGGATCAACCATTCGGGTCGATTCTGGAAAAGGGCTGGTTCTTCTTGACCCGGAAAGCAAAGAACTCTGGAGGGCTGATGGGATTAACAGTGAAATCGATCATGGGTTTCTGAATGACACCGGCAACTTCGTCCTTATGGGGAAGGACGGCAGCTGGCAGTGGGAAAGCTTCCGGCTTTATTCCGATACAATGTTGCCCTCGCAAGAACTGGGCGCCGGGAGTTCTCTGACCTCCCGAATGTCCGAAACGAACTTCTCAATCGGGAGATTTTATCTCCGTTTTCTTGACGAGGGAAATCTTGTGCTCGCCTGCAATAGCATGCCGGGAAATTCCGGGCCAGGTGTAACATACTATTCGAGTCAAACTTCTGATACTGTGAACCCATCCAATTCGGGGTCTCGAACGATCTTCGACAGTAAAGGGTTCTTTTATGTGATGAGGAACAACTACCAAACGAAGCAGCTTAGCCCTGTTTCGATTTCCCCTCTTTCGGAAAATTATTACAGGGCAACGCTGGAATTCGATGGAGTTTTCATCCTTTACTCGCATCCCAGGAACGTCGCTAGAAATCCCAGATGGAGAGCTGTGTGGTCTTTGCCAGGTAATATATGCAAATATCTGGTTCACCCTGAAGGAACCGGAGCTTGCGGGTATAACAGCATTTGCAGCCTGGAAAATAAGAGACCTGCTTGCGATTGTCCGATTGGGTATAGTTTTGTTGATAGAAATGACAGGTATGGAAGCTGCAAACCGAATTTTACTCCAACTTGTGATGATGAAGTTCGTGAATCTCATTTGGTGATGCTTGAAGATGTTGATCTTGATTGGCCCCAATCGGATTACCAGTTTATGGATAATAAAACTGAATTGGTGTGTAACCAATCTTGCTTGCAAGATTGTTTCTGTGCTGTTGCGATTTTCCGTGATAACAAATGTTGGAAGAAGAAGTTACCGCTTTCGAATGGGAGGAGACCCTAGTCTCGGTGCAAAAGCTTTCATCAAATCCGGATCAAGTTATGCTCCTCCTCCACCAAATGTCCCAACCATCCCAGGAGGTGGATCAACAGCACCAAAGGTCAAACCAAAATTGGCAATTGTCGGATCTGTGCTTCTTGGTAGTTCTTTGTTTGTGAATTTCGTCTTGTTTGGAGCTTTATGGTTAGGTTTTTACCTCATACATCGAAAGAGGAAGCCAAACATTCAGCAAAATGCTGTAGCTTTGGAAACAAACTTGCGCTGTTTTACATTCAAAGAGCTCACTGAAGCGACAAGAGGGTTCGAGGAAGAATTGGGAAGTGGATCATTTGGGGTTGTTTATAAAGGTGAGTTAGAATTGCGTTGTGGAATCATTCCTGTGGCGGTGAAGAAGTTAAATAGATTTGCGAGAGAGAAGGAATTTCGAGCCGATGTGGACTCAATTGGGAAAACAAACCATAAGAATTTGGTCCGTTTGCTTGGTTTCTGTGATGAAGGGCAGCATCGTTTATTGGTTTACGAGTATATGAGCAATGGAAGTTTGGCAAGCTTCATTTTCTCTGAAGAAAAGCCAAGCTGGAATATAGGGAAGCAAATTGGTATTGGGGTTGCAAGGGGGCTTCTTTTCCTGCACGAAGAATGCAGCATTCAGATCATCTATTGTGACATAAAGCCTCAGAATATCCTTCTTGATGACTATCAAAATGTTTGAATTTCTGAATTTGGATTGGCGAAACTTTTGGACAATGATTAGAGTAAAGCATCACTGACAAACGTTAGAGGAACAAAGGGTTATCTTGCGGCGGAATGGTTCAGGAACAACCAAATTACTGCAAAGGTCGATGTTTATAGCTTCGGTGTGCTGCTCTTGGAGATCATTTCTTGCAGAAAATGTATAGAGAAAGGTGGAATGGATGAAGAAGAGTGGGGCATACCATTAACTGATTTGGTTTGGGACTGCTTTGAAGATAAAAGATTGGATGATTTTGTGGGAAATGATTCAGAGGCTTTGAATGATCATATGATGCTTGAGAGATTTGTGATGATTGGGATTTGGTGTATTCAAGAACAGTCTTCTCTGAGGCCAAGCATGAGGAAAGTTAGCCAAATGCTTGAAGGAATCATGGAAGTTCAGATACCCCCTTGTCCATTTCCCTTTTCTGGTTCTGTCTGAGATTTGTGTCCTTGTTTGTTTTGTCATGTGTTTCACTTTTTCGTATCGATCCTTTGTTTTTCCTTCGAGCTACGGAATCGCATTGTATTGATTAGAATTCTTGATGAACTGCTGTTGTTTTCTCTTAGAATTTGGGACCATAATGCGTTTCATTTCAATCTTTGTTTCAAATTTTATCTTTGATCTGAAGTAGTTTGGAAATATGAGAATTCGGCTGCCAAACCGTCATGCATGGCTTAAATCAACTCTAGAAACGGTTGTGCATGGATGTAACACTACAATAAGAAAGCACTTTTCTTCTGAATAGATATAGTATCAAAACATGAATTAGCTACTAATCACTCGATGAAAGACTCCAAATCGTAAACATTCACATAAAACGTTAACTTTTCAAGTGAAAAATAAACTCTTATTATGAAGAACTTATTCCATAGATCCGCCGTATATAATGGAATCTACGGCCTATATTAATTTACGAGGGAGTCTCATGTCAGAAGAATGTATCTTTAACAGGAGACTTCACTCTACTACCACATGCCCAACACACTGTTTTTAATTTTAGATTTAGAAGTAATTTCTTTTTTAATATGTGATACTTGTGAAATAAATGATACTTCATCCTAATAATCGGCACTTGTTTTTGCTGTAGGCAATATTATTATTTTTTGGGTGAATTGACAATTTAGTCATCTTACTATGGAAAAGTTCACGTTTTAGTTACTATACTTTTTAAATTATTTTTCTAGTCACCATACTTTTTAAATTGTTTTCCTAGTCACCATACTTTCATTTTTACACTTTTTTGGTCACTCTGTTAAAGTATTCCGATAACTTACTAACGGAGCATTTTTAACCAAGGCATTTTCGTCAAAACTTAATTCTTTTTCTTTTCCAAGCCGTCACTTTCTCTCTTTTTCGTCATCTTCTTCTTCTCTACGTCATCTTCTTCATCTACATCTACTTCTTCTCTTCCTTCTCTTCTTCTTTTTCTAATCTTCTCCTTCTTAATCTTTATTCTCATTGAATCCATCTTGGCTGGACAATTACCCTCAATCTATGATTAGATTGGGCGAAGTCGTGCATTGAAGTGCGGCGTTATCGGGGGACAACCGCAGATCTGGACCACAGACGTTAGTGGTTGGTAGAACGCAGCAATGAGGAAGCGGCATGAAGGAAGAAGCAGTGTTCGTTGCGGATTTGAAGCAGAAGAGAAGCGATGAGATCGCAGCAGTGCGGGAAGACCCAAATTAAAATTTTGCAATCCGCCTCAAAAAATAATGCTTATTGCTTAATTCAGAACCATTGCAGAATTATGGATATAAAATCTGACCAAAAACATAAACAATAATAGGACCTATCGACAAAAAAATTATTGGGTGGGAGAAGGAGTGTTTATTTGTTATATTACCCGGTGTAATGAACCTGAACAATTTTTAGATTAATGTGTTCATAGTTTTCCAAATTTTCTATTGCTTTGAATTTTGCTTGGTTTTCCTTGTTTGCAATGGGTTTTGAATGGTTGGTGTTCTTGAATTTGGCAGTCGAGTGGGTATTAATGGAGGAGCAAAAATTTGGAATCTCAAAATTGTTAATTCTTAGTGAACAAGATTCAGCAAGAAACATTCCACGACCACCATTCCGCGAACAAGATTTAGCAAAAATTTACAATAGTTGTTTGGCTTCAATCTTGCCCGTGTTGGTGGTGATACCATTCCTATCCATTCAGATGTGCAACCGTCCATGCTCTCGTCTTCTTTGCCTAGACCTAAAATCCATCACAACCACCGCTCAAACCCACCAGCAATGGAGAAGATGAATATTCAAATAGTGGGAGAGAGAAGAAGAAAAGAAGAGAAGAACAGAAGAAGAGAATAAGAAAATCAAGAAGAAGATGACGAAAGAGAGAGAGAGAAACTGACGGCTTGGAAAAGAAAAAAATTTACGTTTTAACAAATATGCCCTCATTAAAAATGGCCCGTTAGTGGGTTAACAGAGGACTTTAACAGAGTGACCAAAAAAATGTAAAAATGAAAGTATGATGACGAGAAAAATAATTTAAAAGGAATGGTGATTAAAACGTGAACTTTTGCAAAGTAAAGTGACTAAAATTTCAATTCACCCTTATTTTTTTTAGAAACAGTACATTAGCAACTAAACATTAGAGGCTATAAAGGATAAGCAATACATCAGAGATTATCTGCGACATTTTTTTTTATTAGATACATGCAATACTTTTTCTACATGGATACATTTTAAAACAAGCGATACTTCAATCCTTGTAATCGATACTTTCTTTTAGAAACATGCAATGCATCATCGGCTAAAGTCCTTGATATATTAGATAATATACACCATATACATCAGAGTCTATAGGCGACATTCTTTTTTATAACAAGCATGCAATACATCAGCAGCAACACATGATATTATTAAGGCTAAACTAGAAAGTCCCATGTTTCTAAAACTAAAAAATAAAAAATCTGTGCAGCTACAATAAACTTGGGTCGAATGGTACAACCCTTCGAACGTGAATTTTTTGCTTTTATTTAGTTGCAAGGGTGTAATTATTTTGTAAAATTAGGTACAAATAAGGAGTCAAGTTTATATATAAGCTACTGTAGGATATAAATATCCCTATCGCATAGATAAACCTTCAACAAAAAAACAAAAGAAGAAACAACACAAAATTTTAAAGTGGTTCGATATCAATAAACTTACATTCACCTAAATCCATTAAATAATTCATAGGAAACATTGATCTGCCAATATTGTACCTGATAATTTAGAGATTAATTGGCAGTTCTCACGGGTTTTTTGCCCAAGATTTGTATTAATTGTGCAGATTTAGGAGAACAGCCCAATTGCAGAAGAAAAGTGCAAAAAGCTGGATTTTAGAAGCACAAAGGCATCCAAGCGGATCGGGCCGCGGAAGCAAGGATCCAAGGAGCTACTTGCGGGTCAAGAAACCCTAGATCAAGGAAGAAACGGAAATAAGTAATTCCGTTTGAAACAAGGAAGCAGAAAAGGAAGGAGAATTCAAGAAGGAAATCGGAATTACAAGTGCACAAGGTCTCCTTCCAAATCTGAAGTGCTGATTGATTAATCTCCTTATTTGATTAGGAGATAGTTTTATTCTAAATTACTAGTTTCATAAGTCCTATATATATGGAACTTGATAGACCTTTTTCTCAACATTTTTGGATATACACATATTCTTTATAGTTTAGTTTTTAACTTTGGTTTTCCCTCAAAATTCCGTAGCATAGTAGTTAGTTAATTTGGCTTTTGAAGAAACTTAACCTTTGCCGAGTTTTGTTCGTTTGTTCAAAGTTCCCGACTACGCAGGCTACCGGTTGGCCAAGCAGGTGGTTGCTCCAGAATTGCAATTGCATTTTATTCCAGTAAAGTATTTCGTATTTTCATCATGACTTCTATTCTAAGTTATTGCTTTGATTATCAAGTTATGAGTAGCTAAATATATTGTTCTAGTGTTATGTATTGAAACCGTAATCCATGCATGTATGAAACCTGAATTAATCTAAGTCTAATTAACTATGTTCTTAAATTAATTAGTGTTCATAAGTCTAATTACTAGGATTCTATTAAGACTGATCACCTTAGTTTAATCTGGTAGAGCCTTCGAGTGGCACAACCTTCGGCCGTGAGGTACTATTAATTGAGTAATAATTCCTTGAATTACGTCGATAGGAGTTGTTAGTGTTAGGTTTCTCTATATCTTAATGCTGCTAAATAATTAATTAGGTGACTAGCGGGTACTCGCAACTTAATTAGTTAGTTGGTTAGGGAAGTAATCTTGACTAGCGGGGACTCGCGGAGATTATTGAGAAGTTAAGGAGAAATTGGGTTATGACTAGCGGGTACTTGCGGTAGTCTATAACTAACCGGTATAGGATAATTAGACAACTTAAGTGTTCATGATTCCATGCATGTGATGAAGGTGGATTACATAATACTAGAATACTTTCTCTATAATTTATACAAGTTAATTGTTATTTCTGTTTCTCTTAAGTGTTTGTGACAAACTAAAGGTCTCTTAAGGGACACAAAGGTGACGACTCGTCAAAATATTTGCTAAAACATTAATAGATAAAAAGGAATTAAGAATAATAGTCCCTGTGGATCGATCCTGACTACCATTGTATTATATTTTATTTAATCCTTTGATTGCAGGTTAAAAGCCGTATAATTACTGCGTTTGCAGAGTTACACGACAGCTTTGTCAAACATCACTACACCAGAGGCATAAGTAGAAATATGCGTCTCTTATGACCTCACAAGAAAACATATTATCAATGTCAGAGACATAAGTACAAACACTCATCTCCAGGGGCAGAGCCATTGTGAGAGGCGGGGGGGGGGGGGGGGGGGGGAGGGGGGGGGGTCCCTAGAGCCCTCCAACCCTCTCCTACACCCTTATAAGTATTGTATATTAATCTATTGAATTATTTTTTACAATATTTTTAATTGTCAAAAAAAAAGTTTATACATATATTGGACCCTTCTGAAAGTTTTAAAATGTAGTTTATGACTCCGTCATTGCTCATCTCTTATGACCTTAGAGCCCACAACAAAACATCATCTCTCACACACATCACACTTAGCCAAAAGGCTCACTCACATAGTTTTCAATCTCTGACCTCTCAAACTCTCACCTCAACTAAAATCTTTTCCAAAAATTAATTTCCCAAAATCAACCAAATCTAAATTTAAAACAAACTAAACAAATAATTATTAAATCATAATTCTTATTAGTTTGTACAACTAAAAGAAAGTGAAAAGATACAGTGAATGCATGAAATTATTTTTTCATATCTACCTATATATGAAAAGACACACAATTCTACTGTAGCTGCATAATATATTGCCATGTGGCATCATTGTCAGCATCTCAATCTGATGTGGCTGTTCTTTCAAATTTATATTTTACCCCTCTGTATTCTCCGTTTAGAATCTTTTGGTCTTCTCCCTCTTTGAAACCTATTTTCCTTCTCTGTCTTATCCGTCCAGGTTTTCATCCCTCTTCTAACCCTCCTTCTTCATCTTCTCCGTTCTATCAATCCAAAACTTCGTCCCTCTTTGAACCCTATTTTCCTTCTCCATCTGCTACGTCTTCTGTACTGCTTCCAATTCCAACGGCATGGTGTCGTCTAACCAGGAGAGTAGGGGCGTCGTCGATCAGGAGAGTAGGGCCTTCCTCGATAACCACTTTGCGACAATAATTCCGACTAAGTGTAAGGTTCTGTTCCAAAATTTTAATATATCAGTAATTCTAAAGCGTGTGTATATATGTATTCTTGGTTAAGGTGGATGTGTCTTTCTACTCTCAAATAATAGTAACAGCCCCTTCTTTTTGAACAAAAGATGTCTTCCTTGTGAAAATAGGAATATCAATAGTCAAAGGCCACTTTCCAAATTGTACAATGAAAGATTTGAATTCTAATCTCTTGACCAAACAACATTGCTGGCCTATTCTGCTTTGCAAAGCTTACCAAGAATATCACGTTTTGTTCCAAAATTAAAGAATCCGAACCAAACACTCAAATCAAAACATATAAGGATGTGTAGACAGAAGAGGTACAAAACTAAAAATCTAAAAGCAAAATAATTCAACCCATGAATAGTCAGTTAACATCACCATTTTTTTCGTATTTATTTAAATTTTTTTATTTCTGTCTTTGCAGATGTGTTTTTGTGTTATTTGACATCATCATGTTCCAATTTAATAAAATTCCTATAATTTGTTATAGCTTTGGGTGTATTCCCCAATATTGCTCTTCTTTAGTTAATATTATTTTGTAATGGTGAATGGAATTAAGCTTCATTCTATTCTCATAGACAAGATACTTATGCAAGTTATGTACTTTTTATTTCCAACATCTATTTATAATTTTCTTATAAGACTATTCTCACCGATTTTGATTTTGTTAGATTGCATGGAGGAAAAGAATACAAAGATACTAGATGCAGGTTTTGGTAACTGCAACCTTAAATATAAGAAGAAGCCTTTGTCCTCATTGATTTTCTTTGTACCATATTTTTTTTTGTTATTGTATGTCATTTAAATGGTTAGTTTTTAAGTTTCCTTTTGCATAAGTTAAAATGGTAGTCTCCTATGTGACAAATATATATTGAAAAATTGCAGTTTGGATGTTATTTTAAATTTAGTAAGTGAAAGTATTTGCAACTACTGTTGTAAATTAACTCTTTTGTCTTTGTCTTTCAGAAAAGAAAGCACTCATGGTGTCATGTTCTAAGCTTTAAGTTACTGCAGGTTAGATTATTTAGGAGACTAGAAAGGAATGGTATGAAGTTTGCTTATTTATCATAGCTTTGTATATATCTTTTGTTTATCTAGCTCAAGCTTTTATCTGAATCTTTGTCATACATATATTATTTAATTAAAAATATATTTTTGATATTGATTATAAAGAGATGCAGGACTACATACAACTCATCATATGATAGATCACTCATCTAACTATAGGACTTTTGATTTTACCTTGTAGTCCTGAATGGTTTGGTCAAATTTTGCTTATTAGATGGATCTTGCAATAATTGTTTTGATGCTTTGTTAATGTTTTGGGTAGTGGAGACATGGTCATTTATGATTTCTTTGTTGGTTCAATGTGTGAAATTGGATATATCCTTGAGTAAAAGGCGGATACCAAAATTAAGTGAGTTTTTAGAAACACTCCAGATTGTAGTTCAACGTGCTGAGGATTCTAAGTTTCCTATTGATATTCATTCTTGGGCGCCCTTCATTCTTTGATATTTTGAGATTTTACGATTTAGTCATGATAGATACATTAGAATGTGTCTTTGATTTTTTTAATGTAACTTATACAAATGTGGTATACTCATTTAATTTCAGTGTAAACTTGATTGCATTACTTGAGATGGATATTCTAAATTTTGATGTGACAGATGTCTAATGACATTATTATGGAACTAAGTTCTTTATGAAATTATTCAACATGAGTAAAAGTAAGTTTTCAGTTTCCAATTGACGTATTCTGGTTAGTTGGCATTCTATGCCATATTTCCTACTGATAAGCTTCACAGAGCCAATGTGATACTGATTTTATTGTTTCATTTGTTTATAAATTGTTGGTAACCAAGAAATTGCTTCTTTTTCATGTGGCTAAATTGCTTTTCAATCACATTTTTGGACGTCCTAAAAGATGCTCTTACCTTTCAATCCGAGTAGGAGTTTATCCTCCGGCACCTTTTGCAGTTGCAGCATTAGAACTTACATTAGAAAGCGTATTTGTAATAGCAAGTTTCATCTCCTCCACTGTGATTTATATATGCTTTACTGAACTTGTTGTCATTGTGATGTGAATGGATTATCTGTCAATGAGTGGAATCAATATAGAAGCTCAATCTAATGGGGGCAGAAATCTCTTATATGGGTTCTCGTTATTTATTTCTCCTCCTCACCTCTCTTCTGGTATGTAAAGATTGTCCATGTTGCTCTAGCGTCACAAAGACATTAATGAATGAGTGTTATGGCTGCTGCATTTTGTGATATATTGTTTTATTATTTGTGTTCATTGAAATATATTGTTTCAGAAATTCAGCTATTATTTGCTGATTGTAAGAGAATGAATTTTTTTTTTATGAGAATTCATTTTTTTTTTCTATCCTCTGTGGTTTCTTCAGGTCAAAGCAAGTGGGCAATTCCATGATCTTTTTGAAATGTTGGGTTCTACTGGTTTCGATAAAAGTCTAAAATATTGGTAGCAGAGCAAATGGATTGGTTGCTTCCCTGTGAAGAGGTATTTTGTTAAAGATGTATAGTATCTAATAATGTGTTGAGCCACATTACACTGGAAAATAAAGAAAATAAACATAACAAATAACAGGGATACTCAAGAGGTGTTGATTTTGTTTTGCTGTTGTTTAATTTACATTCTCTGCTATCTATACTAAATTATCTATGCGGTTTTTGTTGTTAATGTTAGATTAGAGCAGAGTAATTAAATAATTAAGTAAATTAAAGGTCATTCGAGCATGACATGCAGTTTAGACGAATATCAGTCTTATGAAGGCACGTAAAAAGGCAAAGCAGCAGCTTCTAAATGAGAGCCAAGTTGAATACATTAATCAGGTGGATAGCTTTATCTTATTTTAGTTGGTCTTCTTAATTTGATAATCAGTTTCTCTCTATTTCAACTTAGGTTGTTGATGATGTTGTGGTTTCTAGGATGGATGGAGAGAGATGGGTTTATTAGTAAACAATGATCACATATATTAATTTATTTTTATCTCAACCAAATCATAGAACAGTGTGCATGGATTCTTTCAATAATTTTCTTTTCAACCATCCTGTTATTGTGCATGAATAACAAACCCAAAAATGAACAAATATTAATACCGCAAACATTGCTTTAGTTTTTCATTTGTTATTTTCGTATCCATTCATTTTAATATTGTGCTCTCTTTCTTTGTTTCCTTCCGTATGAAAACTTATTCCAATTTATGTTTTTTGAAGTTTGTGTTTGATATACTTATGTAATACAAAATATACTAGAAACAAAGAAATTCAACAACGAAAAAAAAAATAGTTATACAATAAACTACTGGGCCATCGTCGCGCCTTGGTCGACCTGACAATGCTAGTAACTTTTATAAAAGAATTACGTGAGAAGACACTAAATGGAAAAAAATTGGAACCTAATCAAAAACTACTTCCCATTCTTCCAATGGAAAACTATAGATGTTGAACTTTCGAACTTAACAAACATGGCAAGGACTTGGTCAATCTCAGAATATGGACGACACCCCCTATTAATCATGAATATTTAGAATTGATTGCAGCGGTTAATGCACGTCTAAGTATTTGACAAACTTAACAAAACATTAATGGTTTCTTCATAGAATTTTTACCAGTCTTCTTGTTTTTTCCAGTCCTTAACAATAAAATACCCAATTTTCTACAAGTTTCCTTTTTTTAAAACTAAAGTGTTGTTTCTTTAAATCTATGAAAAATTGTACATTTTTCGTAGGTGAAGTTTAAGATCAAAGGACATTTTAGTATACACCATTAACATTTGCCATGGCTTATACATTTACTGTTTTCATCTTCTTCCTGTTTCTCTTCCCAATTTCTGCTTTCGCTCAAACCAATGGCAACATTGCTGTAGGAACCACTCTGACTGCAGATGGAGCATCCAGTCCATGGATTTCACCTTTTGGTGATTTCGCATTCGGGTTCAAACAACTTGAAGATAAAGATCAGTTCTTGCTTTCCATTTGGTTTCACAAGATCCCAGACAAAACTATCGCTTGGTACCTGAATTCAATCAATCCAGTACCTCGCGGATCAACTATTCGGGTCGGTTTTCAAACTGGACTGGTTCTTCTTGATCCTCAAAACAGAGAACTTTGGAGGACTGAGACTGATGATATTCAAACAGATCATGCATTTCTAAGCGACAACGGCAACTTCGTTCTCAAGGGAAGTGATGGTAGTTGATTATGGGAAAGTTTCCCAAACTATGCAGATAAAATACTGCCATCTCAAGAGCTAGACATCGGCAGTGTTCTAAATTCTCGAATATCGGAAACAAATTTCTCGAATGGGAGATTTTATCTCCGTTTTCATGGCGATGGAAATCTAGTCCTCACCACCAAAAGTGTCCCGGAAAATTCCGAGGATGATTATGAATACTATAAGAGCAAGACTTCTGATGCTGCGAATTCATCAAATTCTGGTTCTCGTTTGATCTTTGATAGCTAGGGAAACATTTATGTGATGTTAAAAAGCGGAAAAACGAAACAGATTAGCCCTGTTTCAGAAAATTATTACAGGGCAGCGCTTGAATTCGATGGAGTTTTCATCCTTTACTCGCATCCCAAGAGTGGCGATTCAACATGGAATATTGCATCGGCTGTTCCAGAAAACATATGTATGAACATCATGGGAGCGAAAGGAAGTGGAGCGTGCGGATTTAACAACGTTTGCAGAATGAAAGAAAAGAGACCCATTTGCGATTGTCCAACAGGGTATACGCTGGTTGATCCAAATGATCCCTACGGAAGCTGCAAACCGAACTTCAATCCCACTTGTGATGTTGTTCTTGAGCAATCTGATTTGGTGATGCTTGAACAACATGATGTCGATTGGCCTCTTTCTGACTATGAGCAAATAGATCCCACAACTTCAATTGTTTGTAGCCAATCTTGTTTGCAGGATTGTTTCTGTGCTGTTGCTATTTATCGTAATAATAGTTGCTGGAAGAAGAAATTGCCGCTGTCAAATGGAAGGGTAGACACTAGTCTCAATGCTAAAGCTTTCATCAAATCCCGATCAAGCCTTCCAAGTGGATCAAAACAAAAGGACAGAGGAACGTTGATCATTGTTGGATCTGTGCTTCTTGGTAGCTTTTTCTTTGTCAACTTGGTTTTGATTGGAGCAGTATTTTTCCTCATCTGTCCAAAGAGGAAGCCAGAGGTTCAACCCAGTGCTGCATCTATGGAAACAAACTTGCCATGTTCTACATCCAAAGAGCTCACATAAGTGACAAAAGTACGGCGCTTACTACTCACATAAGGCTCATGTTCAATAATACAAATTTGTATCATTTTATATATATGAATGTAATATAAAATAGAATTATTTGTTTAATAGTCATTTATGTCAAAGTGTTTGACCGTTCGACAGAAGAATGCACTACAAGCACATACATGCAACACTACTTCTATTTTATATATATTATTTTAGAAATAGACCATATACTTTTCATTATTACTTATTATTATTATTTTATAGAATATGCACAATTTTTTATATTACATATACTATTTTTATAAGAGGCATTATTCTAGTATTAAATTTGGTACTTTTTATTTTACTTGCATTATTTATACCTTAAAGTAAATTTATTATTATTAGAAATAGATTGTGCTATTCTCTTAAAGAGGCACTCTTTCTACCCTTAAATTTGACACTTTATATTTAACCCGCATTATTTATTCCTTTAAAGTCAAATTTTATTATTATTATTATTAGTTTAGAAATAGGCATTATTATTTACATTACATGCGTTACTTTTTTAAAAGTCACTATTTCTAACACTAAAATTGATACTTTTTGTTTTACTCGCACTAGACTATTCAAAATAATTCATAATATGCGCTTGATATTTTTGAAACTAAACTCGACTTTCTTTTTATTTAAATAAAAATTTTCACTTCTTTATATTAAAAAATATATATGTATAAAAACAAGTGCGTTGCAATATGCAAACACTCGAATCAAACGGTAGGACTTAGCGAACATTAGTGTTTGTGTTAAACATATTAATATAAGGTCATAAGAGCCCTATAAAATTTGGCGCCCTGTGCACGTGCCCACATCTGCCCTAGACAAAAGGGTTCAAGGAAGAATTGGGAAGTGGATCATCTTTGGGGGTGTTTATAAAGGCAAGTTAGCAATGAGTTCTAATGACATTCCTGTGGCAATGAAGAAGCTAAAGACTGGCGAGAGAGAAGGAATTTTTTGCTGTGGTGAACTCAATTGGAAAAACAAACCATAAGAATTTGGTCCGTTTGCATGGTTTTTGTGATGAAGGGCAGAATCGTTTATTGGTGTGCAAGTATA
>VMRK01000386.1:0-24986 GCA_016801395.1 Leptodermis oblonga
AACATTGCTAGATATCGTGACTTTTTGTTCATTGATCTGGAAACAGTTTTCCCGAAGAAATCTTCTGTTTGCTGCTGGAGCTCTCTCCAGGGGTGCTTAAAAGTATGAACGTGAGTAGAAGGAGATGATTGATGTGCTACTGCTTATTTGGGATGATTCATGATGAAAATGTTATGATATCAGAATGGCTCTAGTATATATATATGTAACATTAAGGACACACAAGTACACTTTACATTCTAGGCTACAAATTAATTGATGTCCGGTTTAATTATTGAGGTGAGGTCCCATGCATACATGATACAATTCATGAAAAGGCTCAACGATGCCTGAAATTTAGGGTTTCTCCTCTTTTTCTTCCTTGAGTTCTTCGGTTTGGTTCAGTTTCGATCAACATTTGTTTGGACTAAATCCAATCTGTTGGTTTTCGAGGTCGTACGTAATTCGCATCCCTTGTTGCAGCGAATACCCAATGATAATCGAGACACCTACATGAATTTCAGTAATGGGTAGGAAAGCCAAACAAAAGTCGGAAACTTCGTTAGCACGTACCAAGTAATTCTCCGGCCGCAACGGCAGAGTTTGACCATCGGAAAACTTCAACGACATCGTCGGTAGACCTTTTAACACACTGAGACTGGAAGCAGAATAGCACATTTTAGAACCGTAAAATTCGTTGCCAGAAGTATTCAAGCTTTGTGTGTTCATTGCGAAACTTTGTGACACCGAGTCGTAAACTTTAGGATCCAAATAAGTTAGCCAGGTCCCCGAGTCCACTATGACTCCGCCCGACCCGTCATAGTTTATTTGATAAACTGAGGACGGGATTGCTATTTCGTCTTCCCCGATGACGATTCCGGCAAGTTCCACGTAGTAGTGATCGTCGGAGACTGGATTCTTAAGCATGGAGACGATGACAGAGTCTGGAGGTGGGCCCGAGTTGAAGTCCAGAGTGGAAGATGATGTGGAGTCAGGATCCACAAGGCAATAAGAAAACGACGTCGCATGAATCTGGGAAGGAAAGCCTATTGATTCTGCCCGGCCTAGCCCAAGTATGCCATCATAATCCCTCTTGTTCTCTGACTTATAATCATCGTCACACCCTATTGCGACGTTATTAATACTCGAACTCGAAGGCCCGAAAGACAACGTTTCCGTCGCGAACTCCCCTCGCGACGAGGACTCGTCGCCGTAGTGCATATCGTAGGTACAACTGCCGTCGGCGCCGAGATGTTTTTCAGCTAATGCTGAACATATTTGTGATGAATAGAGCAGAGGGTTATAAGAGGAGGATTTGGACGGGTCAAATACCGGCGGCAAGCAATTGAGCCAGGTGATGTCACTCCCGGTGTCCGCCAAGAGGTGGACTTCTTTCGAGGGTTGACCCACCCCGATAGGGACGACGTAGCCACTGTTGCCGGCGTAGTTGATCGGAACGGATGTAACGTCGTCCAGCTCGGAGTTTAATGTGTATCGGAGCTTGGAGTTTATGGACTTCACTCGGGCCATGTCGGCGGCGATTCGGGAGGTGGTCCTGGCGGTGTAATTCTTCTGGTTTTGGGGGTTTCTGATGGAATCGAGAGGGCGGAGGGGGAGGGAGAAGAAAACTCGAGCGTCAGTTTTCTGGTTTTTTGGGTGACGAGAGGCATGGGCTGAGGAAAGGAGGAAGAGAGCTATGGAGAAGAGAATTTTAGTGGCCATATTGATTGCTTTCCTTTTGGGAAATGGATATCTCAGAATCCTCTAATATTTTGTTATTATTTATAGAGAATGGCCCGAATATACAATAAGCGGATTGGTTGGGAATTGGGGATGGAAATATTCAAACGATGAAAAAAATTTATTATCGAATAGACGATTAGATAGGTAAAACAGGATTGGAGCAGAAAAAGTATCACTTTATAAGGCATTTCTCGGTCTTTAGTACACGATGAACTATTTAAATAGGATAGAGGCATTATAAAATTTAAAATATATTAAAAAAAAAAAATGAACGAAGCATGAGTTAATATACATAGCCTTATTTGTTGGAGATAGATATATTGGCTAACCTGGACAGAAATACTATAAACAGAATTTGAAATTTACAGGAATAATATAGATGATGATAAACATATATTGGCTACCAACTTTGCTTGTATCAAGTTAATTTTGGTTGAAATTTGGTGGAATAAATAAAAAAAATCCAAATTTAACAACGAAGGATAAAAGTAAAACTAAATTCAAATACCAAGTTATAAAAAAAGATTAGAGGATTAATATTGTTTTGTAGAAGCACATGAATTGTCATTTATATATATGTGTGTGTTTATCTATATAGTATATTATGTCGTGCGGGTATGATAGACAAGGATGTGGCATTTAAATTTCTTCTTCCTATTTTATTTTTTTATATATTGAAATTTGAAAGTACTTTATGAGGCGTGTGGGACCGCTCATCTTAATTATTCTTGTATTTTCTTTCTTTATTTATTGAAATTAGAAAGTACTTTATGAGGCGTGTG
Source organism: Leptodermis oblonga (assembly GCA_016801395.1). Lineage (NCBI taxonomy): Eukaryota > Viridiplantae > Streptophyta > Magnoliopsida > Gentianales > Rubiaceae > Leptodermis > Leptodermis oblonga. Next base: position 2,505 of record VMRK01000386.1, read on the forward strand.
GGACCGCGCGCTCATCTTAATTATTCTTGTATTTTCTTTCTTTTTCTTTTTGACAGGAAAACTTGCAAATTTGGAGCTTGGACATGATCAGTTGACTTGACGAAGACTAAGAAAATTAAAGTTATTGGTGTTGCTGTTTTTAGGTTTATATTATTGGTGTGGTTGCCAATTGACCAGTTCGCGGTCGAAGCTTAATGTTACGAGGTTCTGATCAGTTAGATTATTTTTAATCAATCATTATATGCATTGTGTCTTATATAATGTGACTTTAACAGTACGATAATCAATGACTTGAAATTCTCAAATCGATCAGTACACTATATATTTTCTGTGACCGACAAGTCCAAAAATGCAGCCCTGGATTTCGAATTCAACCCTGAGTTTAGAACTTAAAACATACCCATTTCGTCTTAAATAAGCGCTCTTTTGAATTTGGTACACAAATTAAGTAAATTTGTAAAATTATTTTTTATCTTTATTTATTTTTTTGTTTAAATATTAAATGAAATTTGTGTTATATATATAGGGCATGTTCTTTTTCAGCGTTTTGAAAACGATTTTGAAAATAAGTTTTGAAAAATAGTTTTATAATGTAAAAAGTAGATGCTGAATAGTAAAAAGTTGTATTGAAAATGATGAAATATGATTAAAATATATTAAATTTACTGTTAAAACCAAAACCGTTTTCAAAACAGAACAAAAAGAACATGCCCATATATAGTACAATATATCAATTAATAAGGAATAAATTGATATTTTTAAAAAAAATTTCTTTAAAATATGTTAACTAACACTTATTTGGAGATAAAAGTATTTTTCAAATGTCCTCTCTCTACTGGCCCTCAACTATTGTAGTTGGGAATCTCACCCTGCTTTATATGGAGCATGTTAATCGTGACTCACGAATTGTAACAAATTTTCTATATATATATATATATATATATTTCAAATGAGACATTCTTTTAGAGACGGAAGGAATCAAACTCTTTGCGACAACTAGAGGTTTTTGTTACCCAGATTAGATGGTTCGTAAATTCGCTGGTCGATTTAGTTACATGCACTTAGTGACTAAATTAAGTAATCCCTCAAATTGGATTTAATTATATCATATCAATAAACGTAATATTTTTCTTTTGACAACCGATTAAATAGTTGAGAGATTTAATGACCATTTATAACGTTCGAAAAAGTGCAAATAAAATGAAACGGGAGGGACTCAATCGCCTAATCTCTGTGAATAATGCTAATCAAAAGAGAAAGGAGCTTCCTTCATATGAAAAACTCCTAGCATCTAAGGCAGTTTTTCTTTTTTTTTTCCCGGGAATTCAGAGAGTTATTTATTTATTTATAATTATATGAATGCACGTGTATAATTAGTACAAATAAATAAATGTAATATATATATATATATATTAAAGTTTAAAAGTTCTATTATATGTAATATTTGTAATTGATATTAGTATCTGTAATTATGTCAAATTGTATAGTTTCCTATTTTAGGTTGTGCCGTAACCCTATATAAAGGCTACTTTGTGTATCTCGTAAATATCAAGTAATACAATACGTATTATTTCTATTATGGTATCAGAGACAATATATTAAATTGGTCTCTTTCAGCCGCAATCGCCATACTTTCCGGCAATTTCTCCACGCCAACGCACAGCTACCATTGGCTGTGATTTTCCGGCACTTTCTTCCCGGCTGAAATCTCAGCCGCTGCTGCTTCTCCAGTCGCTCAACCCGCTTCCGACGCCGCTCGCGACTTCGTGCCCGTCGACGACGGTTCTGGTGGTCTTCAGTCCAATCGACCACGGATCTTGTGGTTTTCAGTCCAATCGCACAAGGATTAATTTGGTTTTTTTCATATTAGCTTCTTCGCAGGTTTGTCTAATCGAACATTTGGACAAAAAAAGGTTAAATTTGTATATTATATAAAACTGAAATATTTAAGGGAGGATTTGATTAAATAATAAGGGAAAAAATGGAAAAGCATATAAAATTGTAGATGAAAAAAATGTTAGTTTTAAAAGCTAGTGACAATAATATAGAAAACTATAAGAGATTTATAATAAAAGTATTAAAATCATTTATGGAATCTTAAATTGGGATAAGATTTTGACCAATAAATATGGAAATACAAAAACAGATTAAAATTATTATTATTATAAATTTATGATTTTGGTGGTGCTAAACTTAAAATCGAATTGTTAGATCAATACGGAAACAAAAACAATTAGAATTACAATTAATAGAAAATTTAAAAGAAAAGAAAAAGTATGCTTTCGTAATGAGATATTCTATTTATAATCTTGATTTGTATAGTGACTTCCGGTGGAAATATTCTATTTATTGAATATTTAGAAATTGGATTAATGTGAGATAAGGATAATATTTGGAGATAGTAGGAAGTGATTAGTTACCTTATGAGATAATTACATGCCTTAAATGAATATACAAAACTGATGACGTATAAAATAATTTGGAATTTTGTTTTAAAAATTATGTATATCATTTTGTAGTTTTTGAATTCAAACTTTTTAATTATGTATTTCATCTTATGGGTAGCAAGTGAAAAACCTACATGGGTTAGGGGTGAGCAAAATAATCCAAAAATCGTCCGAACCAATCGGATCGGATCGGATTTTTTTTATCCGGATAATGTTTGGTTTCGGATTTTTTTTTCCAGATAATCCAAAACCGATCCAAAACAAAAATTCACAAAAAAAAAGCTAAAATGAAAATTTTTTTAGGAAAAAAACAAAGAGAACCACGGATTTCGGATCAAAAACCGCGGATTTCGGATAAAACCCAGTTTCAGATAAAAACCGATCCAGAACCGGGCCACCGGATTAAAATCCGAAATCGATCCGAAACTTTGGATTCGGATCGATTTTTAGTTTGCTTACCCCTAACATGGGTAAGGATAAATACATTACATAAATTATAATTCGTAATATATATAGTTAATGTCATTTCATATGCATTGTGAATTGTGTATTTATTTGATGAATAATTTTGCATCTAAATTTGCAATGTCAATTTTTAAGTGAATTATTATATTTATATTTTCTTTTTGATTGAAATAATTTGTATTTTAAAAGTGTTATCTATGAATATTATATATTTGTATTTTACATTTATCAAAATGGCTAGATTTTATACTGTCGAACGGGTCCCTTTCTAGGTATGAGTAAATACATGTATCGAATTTAATTGCTCAATTATCATCTTCAGACCATCTAACGATCGGATAAGAGACTCAATTATCACCTTCAGACCATCTAACGATCGGATAAGAGACTCCCTCGTCAACTTAGGGCCTCAAACTATACATGATTATTGGCACAATTTATCCTATATATATGTATGTTTCTTTCTTTAACTGTTACTCCCTTCCATGTTACAAAATATTTTCTTGTCACAAAAATGAATGCAGTTTATAAATTTCTACCCTATATATATCCTTTCAATATGATCAATATATGGTTTATATTTTATAATTCATTTATAATTAAACAGTGATAGCCATGCCCATGCATTTTCTCATAATCTCTAATGGTTAAATCACAAATAATTGCTGAGCTTTTATTGGTGGTCGATGTGTTTTTAGAAATTGAAGCAAATATTTTAGCAAAAAATAAATATTCTAATTAAATGGTCTAAATGGGACATAAATATTCTTAAATATTGGTATTGATCATATGGTGGAGTTAAGAGAAAATGAGTCATTGTTGGATGTATTACGCAATCCTAAGTCAATACAACACACACTATTCTTATGCTCTTGTTATATCTTTTTACAGAGTTGAGCGTTGGCGTGGTACAGGGGATAGCCCACAAAGCTGTTCATCTGATTTTGGAATATCAAATGATCCTAATGACAGATCGTGTGTCATCAGCTTCTATTGATCAAAGCAAGTTATTTATCTTATTCTTAGTATTAGCTATCCTCATCTCTTCAACCCAAGTCATTCGCCACAAAACACAAAACTCTAAAACTCCGGTTTATTCCCTGTCTCTTCACCCCCTCGAATCCATCATAAAGCACCAAAACCATAAGAATCTCACCGCCCGAACAATCTCTATGCTGGCAGCCGACTCGACCCGGCTCAAATACATCAACTCTAAACTACGGAAGTCCAACTTCCAGGCTCTAGTGACCGCCTCGCCCGGTGGGTACGTCGCCCGTATCGGGGTGGGCACACCCGTGAAGGAATATTACCTGGTAGTTGACACCGGAAGTGATGTCACGTGGCTCCAGTGCAACCCATGCAAGAAATGTGACCCGCAATCCGAACCGATATTTGACCCGATCAAATCCTCCTCTTATGATCTTCTGAGCTGTTACTCTGAGGAGTGCGATAAAATCCCAGGCCAAACGGAAATGTGCAATGACTATGGTAACTGTATCTATAAGCTAAAGTATGACGATGGGTCCACGTCAGAAGGGGAATACGCCTTGGAATGGTTTCGTTTGGGATGTCTTCAAGAATCGAAGACGTGGCTATAGGATGCGGGAATAATAATCAAGGGACATTCAAGGATTTTGCCGGCATAATGGGATTAAGCTGGAGTGAAGCATCATTTCCATCCCAGATCGCAGCGACGTCGTTCTCCTACTGTCTCGTGGACCCCCATTACTCCGTCGATAAATCATCCACTCTGGATTTCAACACGTTACTTGATGACCCCAACATGATCAATATCCCTTTGTTCCGGAACACGGTTATATCGGAGATTTACTATTACTATCTGAAAATCACGGGAATCACGGTCGGGCAAAACTATATCATGGTCCCACCTTCTGTTTATGAAATTAATAGAGTTGACGGGACAGGAGGAATCATAATCGATTCTGGTACGTCGATGACTTATTTAGACCCGGTAGTCTATAACAAGGTTCGGGACGCGTTTAAAAAGAATGCTCCGGATTTGAAACCGTTTGAGAATGCAAGCTTCCCGGGTTTGGATAATTGCTACGAAATTCCAGATAGTTATGAGTCCAGTAGTAGGCTTCCAACGCTGTCGTTTCATTTTGCAGGTGGCGTAACTCTGCCGTTGTCGCAGGAGAATTACCTAGTACCGGTGGCTAGTTCTCTGATTTATCTGTCGACTACGTTTTGTTTTTCTTTCCAACCCCAGCCAATTGATCGTGTGTTCTCAACCTTTGGGTATATACAGCAACGGCGCGTGCGTTGCACTTACGACCCTATTGAAAGCTTGATTGGTTTCACTCCCGATCATTGTTGAAGTGGTTTTCTTAATTTATAAATAAACATGAAAATTAGGAATGTGAGAATTATGCTTTTGTTTTTTTTTTGAGTTTGAAGATTTTAGTTTGAATATGCATCACAGTCACTATATAATGAATGTATGAGCATTAATTTATATGGTTTTTCCACCTATGTTTCCTGATCTGTCATATTAAAAGAGGGATTAATAGTACAATTGTAATTTAGTCACCAATATAATTATGAATATAACTTTTTATATGACACAGAAGGAGTACTAGTGTATCAGGGCCGGTCCTAAGACTCGGGCAAGTTGGGCGAAAATTTTTGGAGAGTCAATTTTATATTAATACAGTATTATATAATAATATTTTTTGCTGACAAAAAATTAAATTAAGGCCCACGTACATTTTTATTTGAACAAGGCTCATAATAGGATTGGTCTTTATTTTTTTATTTTATTTTTTAACTAGGCCTACATTATAAAAATGTACCCTTTTAAAAAAAAAACCACTCAATTTTCACATTATAATTTTATTTGAGGCCCCATGGTTATATTAATACAACACTAATTTTTGCTCCATGCATGATTGTGCATTGTTTTTTCACGAAAAACTCCATATTATAAAAATTAAATAATTATATTTTTTTTGTAATTATATTTATTGAATTTCACCCCTAATTTTATTTAGGAGCCCAAAAGTGATATTAATACACCATATTATAGTCATTTTTGCTCATAAATTTTTTAAATTCAGTTTTAGTGGAGCTCATGCAAGAATTACTATTTTTCTCTTTTATTTTTTTCAGCTCTTGCTCATGTTCACAATACAAAATTTTACATTAAAATTTTATTTGGGGCTTCTTTAAAAATTTTGCCCTAAACCTTCAAATGTTTAGGACCAGCCCGAGTATACTCATCAAATGTTTAGATAAAAGAGTATATACTACGGGTGTTCGATTGCATTTACTTTAGTGTTGAAATTAAAAAGCATTTGAAATATCTTTTAAATGTGGTTTAAAATATGTAGATATTTATGTTTATACAAATTATCTTAGATTACTTACAAGATCGTTCATTGTTTTGCTTTATTTCTGCAGCCATACGAAACCACCTTCTGTATGGGTAGGGAGATTATCATTGCATTTTATCTTTTTGTATTCCAAGTAAAGTTCATTATGTACCGTTCAATCTTCTCTATAAGTTTTCTTTGTGATTAATAAATGGTTCTCATACCCATCGGTCACTTAATAAGCTATTTTTCGCAACAACAACAAAACATGTCGGAGCTTGGAGTTGGTGGACTTGATCACTCGGGCCATGTCGATCGGCCGGCGATTCGGGAAGATGGTCTGGGTGGTGTAATTTTTCTGGTTTTTGGGGTTTCTAATGGAATTGAGAGAACGGAGTGCGAGGGATAACAAAACCGAGCATCAGTTCTTTTCTTTTCGGGTGTTTTTCTGGGAGGAAGTGAAAGAAATCATTCAACCATTGAATTTAGTCTTATACAAATTACGAGTAATTTTGTAATTGTATAAGCCGTATCATGGATGAATAGTTTCTTGAATGGAATATAGTTATAAAATAAACGGATTGGTTTGGACTCGGGAATAGAAATATTCAAACTACAACAAAATTTGCATGTTAGGACTCTAATAAGTGTCCCATTAGATATCTAATAAGTTATTAAAGTATTACTTATTGAATTTAGTTTCTGATGCATCGTATAATGTGTATTGAGTTCAACTTATCACATGAATAAAACTACGTCTATCGAATTTAGTTGTTGAATTGTCGCCTTTTAGAACATTTGACGATGGGATAAGAGACCCTCGTCAAACTTAGGGCCTCAAAGTAGACAGGATTATAGGAGCAATTTATCCTTGTTCAATTTATGACTGTTACTCCCTTCCACGAAAATGAATGTTATTTATAAAACTCTACCCTTAGTTATATCCTTTCAATATTTGGTTTATAATTCATTTATAAATAAAAAGTGATAGCCATCCCTATGCAATTTTCTCATAATCTCAAATGGTTAAATCATAATTAATGAGTTTTTATTGGAAAATTTCTACACTAATTTTAGTTTTTTTACTGCAGTTTATTTCGAATGTAGTTTACTGCAATTTTTGGGAAGCTTTGGCCGAAATGAAAGAATTATTATTATTATTATTATTATTATTATTATTATGTTTCATGAGAATTAATTAAGTTGAAAAACTAAATACAAATTGAACAGGCCAAGAAATTCCAATTCAGATTGGTATTACTAAAAGGAGGAAGATGTGAATTAAGGAGCAAAAAGTAGTTGAGCCATTAATTAAGAGAATATTTGTTAAATCCAAATATTTGGTAAGTTTTATGGTATTACTAAAAGGAGGAAGATGTTAATTAAGGAACAAAAAGTAGTTGAGCCATTAATTAAGAGAATATTTTCTAAATCCAAATATTTGGTAAGTTTTATGGTATTACTAAAAGGAGGAAGATGTTAATTAAGGAACAAAAAGTAGTTGAGCCATTAATTAAGAGAATATTTTCTAAATCTAAATATTTGGTAAGTTTTATGTATATTGGGAGGAGTTTTGAGTTATAAAACAATAGTTTCTGTTTTACATTTTACATTAAGAAATAGAATAGTGTCCCATTTATGTGTAATGGAAGGAGGCTGACGGAAGAGCCATTCAATCTCTCTATAAAAATTTGCTCTAGATACTATGATCGGTGAATTATTGCTTTCACAATAACATTAGTCTTATCACGCGTTTAATTGTGTTTCATAGCTAAATTTCTAGCTCCGACATCAAGATGATGAAGCATGAGTAATTATTATGTTGTGAGACTAAATTGTTCTATCGATATTGATAAATCATCTTAAATTTTTATTATTTTGTGCATATTTTGTTTTTCTTTTTAATGAACAACCGATTATATGGATAAAGAGCACGGGACTTTTAACAAAAATGAAAGTGGTAAAAGCGAAAGCGTTTGTTTATTTAGGGAATTGTTTATTGCTCTTTCTTTATGAACTTGTGAAAGAAGAATTAGCAGTTTATACAAACGGAAGTGAGCAGTTTATAGTTTGTTTGGGGGGACTGAAACATTTTTTTTTTTTTTTGCTAAAATATTTCTAAAAACACATCGATCACCAACTGGGATCGATCTTTTGTCCAATGCTCGTTTCGTTCCATTAGCTATATATATATAGTTCCCATTTCTACAGCAAAATTAATTACTCATCACCATTAGTTATCTCAATCATGGCTTTCACTGATCAAACCCAATTCTTTCGCTTCTTCTTAGTATTAGCTCTACTCCTCTCTTCAACTTACGCTATATTCCACCGAAAGTCTGAAACTCCGGTTTTATCCCTCTCCCTTCACCACCGTGATTCCCTCATAAAGCCCCAAGACCACAATCTCACAGCCCGGACAATCTCCATGCTGGCGAGAGACTCTAACCGACTAAAATACATAAACTCCAGACTCCGGAACGGCTCCTCTGACGAGGCCAACTACAAGGGTCTAGTGACTGCCTTATCCGGTGAGTACGTCGTCCGTATCGGGGTGGGCACACCTGTGAATTTTTATTACCTGGTACTTGACACTGGAAGTTCCGTCACGTGGCTCCAGTGCTTGCCATGCAAGAACTGCTACCCGCAATCCGACCCGATATTTGACCCGATCAATTCCTCCTCTTATGATCTTCTGAGCTGTTACTCCGAGGAGTGCGATAAAATCCCAGGCCAAACGAAAATGTGCAATGACTATGGTAACTGTATCTATAAGCTAACGTACGGGGATGGGTCCACGTCAGAAGGGGAATACGCCTTGGAAACGGTTACGTTTGGGTTCTTTTCAAGAATCGAGGATGTGCCAATAGGATGCGGGAATAATAATCCAGGGATTTGGCAGAATTTTGCCGGCATAATGGGATTAAGCTGGAGTGAAGCATCTTTTACATCCCAGATCGCAGCAACTTCGTTCTCCTACTGTCTCGTGGACCCCCAACACTTCGGGAGTGGACAACCCGTGAGTGGATACTCCACTTTGGATTTCAACACGTCAGTCTTCTTCGATGACCCGAACACCATCACCGTCCCTTTCGAACGGAACACGGTTATACCGGAGGTTTACTTTTACTATCTGAAAATCACGGCGATCATCGTCGGGCTAGACTCTATCGTGGTCCCGTCTTTTGTTTATGAAATTAACAAATCTGACGGGACCGGAGGAATCTTAATCGATTCGGGTACGACGCTGACTTATTTGGACCCGGCAGTCTATCACTCGGTTCGGGAGGCATTTAAGAAAAATGCCCCGGACTTGAAAACGTTTGAGAAAGCATACTTCCCGAGTTTGGATAACTGCTACGAATTTTCGGATAGCTATGATTTCAATGTTAAGCTTCCGACGCTGTCGTTTGAGTTTGCGGGTGGCGTAACTCTGCCGTTGCCGCGGGAGAATTACCTGAAAGAGGTGGCTAGTTCTCTGGTTTTTGAGTCGCGTACGTTTTGTTTTTCTTTCCAACCCAACCCAATGGGTAGGACGGTCTCAATCATTGGAAATATACAGCAACGGCGCGTGCGTGTCACTTACGACCCTTTTAAAAGCTTGATTGGTTGGACCCCCGATCAATGTTGAAGTGATTTTCTTTATAAAAATAAACATGAAATTAATTGTGCCCTATTATTATTATTATTATTATTATATATACTAGTGGATATGCAACAGTACTGCACTCTCTGTGATTTTATCATTCTATGTTTGTTTTCTGTTTCTGTTTTCTTTTTCTCTTCTTTGGTTTTCTCTTTGAATATAATGTTTGATTTTATCATTCTATGTTTGTTTTCTGTTTCTGTTTTCTTTTTCTCTTCTTTGTTTTCTCTTTGAATATAATGTTTGATTTTATCATTCTATGTTTGTTTTCTGTTTCTGTTTTCTTTTTCTCTTCTTTGGTTTTCTCTTTGAATATAATGTTTGATTTTATCATTTTATGTTTGTTTTATGTTTCTGTCTTCTTTTTCTCTTCTTTGGTTTTCCCTTTGAATTGAATATAATGTTTCATACCTTGTAATTTTAACACTTGCACAATAATTGAAAGCAATTTGAAGATGGATGCAACATTTTTCAGTCAAGTAGTAATACTCAGAATTCATCAGTTTCTTTATTCAATATGTACGATGGAAAAAGAAAGAAAGGAAACAAAAAATAATTATAGTTACTCCAATAAAGTGGAATTTAGTTTCTGACTACAAACTTTAAAAGAGGATACTCATGAACAATATTTTTGCAAATTCTCTTGGATAAGTAGTGCAGTAAAGGGTGCTTTACACTACCAAAGCCATGTTTGAGTGAATGTTCCTGCTGCAACATAGCCTTTCCCTTAGTCACGGTGAAGCTAAGCATCTCTTTAGCATCTTTCATTTTAAATGTAATGTCTTAATAGGCCTCTTAATTGATCTCATTAGCCTGAAAAGGCTCGACCGAAAAATTATAGTTCTTAAAATCTCAGCACACTTCTTCACTCTTCCAAGGTTCCCCTGTGAACTCAAAGGCATTTGGCATATCAAAACATCAGTTGGAGTTCATTGAACACAAATCAGAAGAAACATACTTTCCAACACAGCCATGAAGAGAAACCAACACAAGTTACACAACAATTAAGCTCAAATGCTAAAATTAACTACAAAATGAAAACCTTGATAAATATTTATGGTGTCTTCTACATACATGCAACTTCTATAATATAAGGCATCCTAAGTACAAATTCCATACGTCAAATATTCAGATGGAAGTATTCAAACCTTATACATACCAAGTTAGTAACTGAATTGATCTGAAATTGTTTTTACTTGTAAAAATATGATTAAACTAGCAAATCTTAATGCATATTTTTGTTGAAGATAGATATCAAACATTGATTTTTAAGCAATGGATTCTTTCAATCATCACACTACCTCGATCTTATATAATTTAACAAGGTAAGGGAAAGAGCAGTTGAACCATCTTAGTACCTGCATTAGGGTGGGTTTAGGAATTTGTACTTAAGAGATTTATCCCACGAGTGAGCTCCAACAATGGGAGCAGAAGTAAGGACATGAATGTAAAACTTGCTCCAATAAAAATTAAAACAATTTTAGGGTAGACATAATTTTAGCAAAAAGGCAGTCAGAACATCACACTAAAAGCAATTGATTCACAGAAAAACAAAGTTCTTGGTTAAAAGAGCTTATAAGAATTTAAAGAGAACGCTTGTTTCAAGTTATATCCATCAATGTAGGGGAATTTATCCTAAACTATAACATAGATAATCAACGAAATTGCCAAATGCAAAGGCTGAACAACCTATTTTGAACAAAAATCTTATGTAATCTAAGCAACAACAATGGACTTTGATTAGTACTTTTCAAATAGATTCCAAATAAAACACGATATAAGTGCATCAAGAAAGAAGAAATGAACCAAAACTTCAACAAATTTTCAACTTCCAAATACCAAGGTAAATGGGCATGAAACTCACCTGATTTTTGCTGGAGGAAGCCTCACTCAACCATTGCCTTGGGTTCCGAACTCCATATGGGGAAGGAACGTTGTTGTTTGTGAAGCCTCGAATGAAAAAGAGAAGCGCGCAACTGCTCAAGAAGTCGACTACTTACTTTCTTTCCTTAAGTCGACGATTCCCCTTCCTTCTCATGAGAGTTGATCCCTTCATTTTCGTGAAACTATTCCTCAAGCAAGGCAGCCGATAAGTCATCAAAGGGTTTGGTCTATATTTAATCAAGATAGGCCAAGGGCGTCTCGATTAGTTCACAAGATTGAATGGCAAAATGTCCGCTTAATGCCCTGGATTCAATTGTTTTCGTTCTCCCAGTTGCAATTTGATCCGTAAAAATGCTACTTGCAACGAAAAGATTTTGTTTTTTTTTCTTAGATTAAAAGCAAAGCAGGGGAAAACTAAACACAGAAACTGATCACCAAAAACTACATATAGATTTGCACACCTAAAAGCTGAGATACTGGCTAATGATGTCAAAAAATATGTTAAAAGTTGTAGCAAAAAGTTCAGAATAATTTTCAATTCTGGTGCACCCCAAAAGCAAATGCACAGAGGCCTTTGGTAAATGCTAGAACTAAAAAGTTGAGAACCAAAGCTAGACCTTGCGATTCCTTTTCTGAAGAAGACCGTATGTAACTAAGTCCGTATGGAAATGCCAATTATGCACTCATTGATCCCTTAAATAAGTACGGAGCAGATAAAGCAATCAATAAGCACTTTCCAGATAAAATTGTAACCAAAATAATTTTAGATCCATATCTTGTTAATGTAATACCAAAGCCATAGTACTGGTTGATCCAGAATCGATTGCTATCACCAAAAATTGTCTCTTAAGTGGATTCTGAAATTATGAATTGAAATCATTGATGAACAAAGGCTAAGACTTCAAGAGGCGTTGAAATATGTACTTTAACTTTACCATTTGAACTTGGAATGTAAAACCCAAGAACTAAAAACTTAGGAAAATAAAACAGATGAATAACTAAGTAAATGAAAATAGAACACCTTTAATTAATGTGTTGTTTTCCCCAAAAACTGGACCTGGGAAGAACTTAAGCCTGAAATTGAGTGGCATAAAGATATAAAAGGCACCTTTGTTTACTGAATATACACTAAATTCCCCTCAACCATCAAAGAGATTATACTCTACAGAATAAATATTAATAATAATAGTTGAACAGAAATAACAAGCTAGGCTTTAGAAAACAAAATTCAAACCATGTTCATAATTCAAACCTGTCATTTATGATGAAACAGACAAAAGCTGGAATATTTACATTCCAACAAAAAAAAATGAAACGAGGAAAAACGATTAAACCAAACATTTTCTCCTGTACTCCTTTGGGCTTGATTACGGTTAGGCGTAATAGTGTGAGAGAGCTACCGTGATAGGGTGGAACAGTTGGAGCTTTTTCACTCATCTGGCGCTGGAGCAACTGATTTTGACAGCAGACCCTCCCAAAATGAGTACAGGAAATTAATCGCGGGGTAAAATTTAAACATTGAAATCTCCACATGAATTTCTGATTTCCACAAAGAAGCATACAAATTGCAGAAACAACCAAAGATAAATTTTGATTCTAAGAACCACTTCTAAACCAAAGCAACCGCCAAAGAATATAAGAATTCACAGTAACTCAATTAAATACAGATGGAAACAGCAATTCCAATAATAATGGTGACTAAAATCGAAACATTGGAAGGGAAAAAAAAAACTGCAGCCGAAAAAAAGAAAGTTGGGGAAATAATATATATATTTTTTAGATTGGATGAACTTCACCGTACATCTTACCAGAAGATGCAGAAATGCATCTACAAATTGGGTACTGAAAAGCGATGAGAGAGAAGGGTAGATGGCAGAGATGTGGAAGAGAGGAGGACACCGAAAGGGTTGCTTCGGCAGGAGGAGTCGGCGACGTGGCGGCTCCGGCAATGGTATCAGTAATAGGTTTCTGGTCAGTAGAGTGTGCATCTTTTACGGGAACAACATTCTAGAGCAAGCCACATAGAGAGCCACCCTTAATGGCATTGCCCACTTCATTGGTTGTGTTTCCCCAGCATTAATCCAAATGGAGCTTAATCATCATAGGAAAAAAATGAGTCATCAACTAATTTTGTAAAGACGATAGCAAAAAAATATACTTGTTCTGAGATGTCACAAAAACAAAAACATCAAAATTGTAACTAAAATGTGAATAGTTAACGGCAAAACTGTAACACACATGAAAATGATACAAAATACTGAAGGAGATACTACAAGCTCATCAACCTAAAGCTGTGAAGATGATACTGCATGTAGTAGTTGTGCACTGAGGAAAACTAGCATAATAGAAATAAATAGTGTGCAAGCTTTCATCAAACATAATGTAAACTAATCTCTTGCAATGTAAAAATAAAAAACTGCAAAAAAAATTTCGTTATCAAACAAATTCAAGCATGTATATTGGTGTAGAACCATGTTCAAATGAACGGAATGGCTTCAGAAAACAGCCACATTAACACTACCATATATTTTGAAAATTCAATATTGATGTGCTTTTGAGAAATATGGTGATAACTTAATAGGTATTCGGCAGACGTTTACACGAAGAAGTATATCTTCATCTTTTTTCAGAATCAAAACTGAAGGAACAAAAAGCAAACATAAACTCTAATCTTACATGGGTTTGAGAAAAATACCAGAAACAAAGTGAGAGCAAGAGGCAGGAGTTGATGGAGAAAGTAACCCGGGACCAAATTCTTCTGAGGTAAAGCTTAGAAATGGTGGCCGTCGAGTCAGTGTGAATGACGGAGATGTGGAAGAGAGGAGGACACCGAAAGGGTGGGCAAGCGTGTCGGATGTAAAATGACAAGTTTTCCCCGTAAATGACCACTTTACCCAAGAAAAGATGCCTGAATAACAAGTTTACACCCGAAAAACACACAGTGTCAGACACAAATTGTAGAATTCGCAGATCATCAGCTACAAACTTGAAGAACATAACTAAGAACAAAGAAATTGCAGAAAGAAGAAAAGAGAGGAAGAAAGTTGAAAGAGAAATTTCTGATTTCTATTGAAGAGCAAATGGAAGATCTGATTACAATAATCACCTACAAAGCTATTTAACAAGTTCATAAAAAGAGCTCTACAGATTGTACAATGCACCTCATGTGCAGAGAACTAATTCTCTAACTAACTTTTCCTCCAAAATCATCAACTTAACAGCTAAGGAAGTGACAGCTATACTACATTAACTTAAGCATACTCTTAAGCATGATCCAAAAATATCTAATGAGATCTGACATCTTATCAAGGTGGATCCTGCTTCAATTGGATTTGATCTGCTGGAGGAGGCTTACCACAGTTACCAGTGTTGCTCCTCAGCTTCGTGTTCTGCAGCTTCTGTGAGCTCAGCTTGGAGCCCTCTGTATGGTCATTCGGATGGCATTCTTCACAAATTTATTGAAGATGTGGGACGAAATGGTTAATTGATGTTTTCTAAGTTTTTAACTGGCTCACCTCACGACTTGCCCTCGCTTATAAAGTAATAATTATTTAATTTGCATATTATTGTTGCACTTAATTTTGATGTGATTAGTGCAAGAACTCAAACAAAATGATAGAATGTCTTGGGGATTTACTTTTGAAACCAAACATTGACAACACTACCACATAAACAATGCACATCATCACAAAAGAATAACACAAGTAGAGAGAAGGGGACTGACCACTCCGTTCGAAGTATAAGTAGTGAGGGTAAATTTGTTGTCACCATAATCCCTGTACAAAAGATCTAAACAATCAAACACCTTAATTAGAGGTTGTCAAACGCATAAAAAGGCCAAAAAAATCATCGTAAAAGCCTAAAAAATAATCACATCTTCCTTTCTTGCCCATATGGGAGTAAAGGTTGGGACCCTTCAACATCTCGACAGCTAAAATTCAACAGGAAAGAAAGAAACGGGGAAGGAGCAAGGAAGGAAGGGTCACTGACGGCCGCCCTTTAATACACCTCCACCGGGAGGCTCTCAAATTCGTGACCGAGGTGACCGGCTACCATCAGTAAACTGGCTCATTTTGACAAACTCTCGCTTTCGTATATGTAGATAGATATAGGATAGGATATTTTTGACAGGAAAGACTTACAAATTTGGAGTTTATGGACTTGATCAGTAGTTGATTTTTTTCCTTTTTTTTAGGTTTATATTATTGGTGTGGTTGCCAATTAACACCATTTCGCCGTCAAACGTTATGAGGTTCTGATCAGTTAGACCTTAAAATATACTCATTTCGTCGAAAATAAGTGTTCTTTTGAATTCGGTACACAAATTAAGTAAGTTTGTAAAAATTAATTTTCATCTTTATTTATTTATTTTTTTGAACTACATATTAAACAATGTTCCAGACTTCCAGTGATTTGGTTTGATCAAAACGATAGAAAACCAAAATTCAAATTTCAACAACTCTCATATATAATGACACCATTTTTAAAAAAAATATAATCACAACATTTTAATTATATCAACTAATTAATTAGTATATGATTGTTTTTTCTATCAAAGATCAATATGTTTTGTAAATAAGTCTCCTTCTTTATTATGATGTTTTAAAACATGATTTTGAAAAAATATTTTGAAGAAAATAGTTTTATAATGTAAAAATGTATTGAAAATGTAAAAACCTAGCTCCTATTATAATATTATTAAATAACATTAATTCAAATTGTAATGGAAATTCATCTAGAATTATGGAACCTAGCTCCTATTATAATATTATTATTAATTTCAGAGCAAAACAGTAAAAACAGCCAGTTTCAAAATAATATAATATACTCCCTCGATTTTCAAAATATAAATTATTTTAGTTTTCAACTTTATTTCAAAATAGAAATCATTTTAGTTATTTTTTATACACATATTTTTCAAATTTGTTTTTTTAAAAACAAATATTTAATTGTCTACATTAATTACTAATATCTCACGTTACACTTCATTGTTACATATGCTACTCTCACCATATATATCTTCAACAATATTTGAATACAAACATAGTGATTCCAATTACTATAATTAACTGAACAAAACAAAAAGAGTAAAGAAAAACTGAGCTCCTCTAATACTAAAAATAGTATTATAAAACGTTTCGTTTTTCTAAAAAATCATGTTTCATTATTGAACAGTATTTATTAAATGGACGTTTTAATAAGAGAAAAACAATCTCAAGAGAATATTACTTATCACTAGTTTAACATTTATTGGGGCTTAAACCAATAACGTTATTGTTAAGGTCATAGGTAACACGCATCCCCTGTTGTTGTACGTTCCCAATGATCGATATTTCACATTACATACTTTTAATGAAAATTTTTTGTAATCATTTGAACCGTTTAATGTGTTTAAAAAGTTAAAATGGCTTAAATTAAATTTGAAAACATATCAAGTATATGAATTTAAGAATTCATCAACTCGTAACAGTTCATTGTTACATATGCTACTCTCATCACATATATCTTCAGTTCAACAATATTTGAATACAAACATAGTAATTCCGCTTACTATTAAACAAAAGGTGTAAAGAAAAACTGAGGCTGATTAAGAACCCACTCAATGATACTTTTCCTTCCGTTTCTTGGAATTTTCTAGCCTCACTACAGTTACTTCTCATGTTCTTTTAAAAAATTTGACTCTTCTAATGCAATGGAGATACTAGATTATTCATTAATATGTTCTATTTTAACATTTATTGGGGCTGAAACCAATGAAAATGTTGTTAAGGTCGTAGGTAACACGCATCCCTTGTTGCTGTACGTTCCCAATGATTGACACAATTTGATTCGTTGGTCGGAAAATCAAACAAACAGTAGAATCATCAACTTGTCTCAAGTAATTCTCCGGCCGCAACGGCAGGCTCTGGCCACCGGAAAACTGAAACGACACCGCCGGACCTTGTACATTCCCACCGGAGGGCGCATCATAGCAGAGTTCGTAACCCTCAACGTTTTCCTGAGAAGGTACCAAGTTTTGCGCGTTCATCACGAAAACGTCCCTCACTGAGCCGTAAACTGAGGAGTCCAAATAAGTCAACATGGTCCCCGAGTCAATGATGACCCCTGGTGCCGTCGCTGCCGATTTGGTAAACGGAAGGCGGGATCGGAATCTGGTGTTCTCCGATGGTAATCCCGGTGAGTTCCACGTAGTAAGTAGTAGATGTCCCTTCTGGGATTCCGGAACGTGTCTACTTTGACCGAGTCAACGTTTTAACATGAACTGATGCATTTTGTATTTTGCAACTGAGAGTTGTTATGATATAATGAATATATGAGAATTAATTAATTGTTTTTAAGTTACGAATATATGATATAATTCAATAGTATAATTGTTGTTAAGTTACGAATATAACTATAAAACCTTACTTTTTATATGACACAGAAGGAAATCAAATGTTTCGATAAAATAGTATATACACGGCGAGTGTTGGATTGCATTACTTATGTATTGAAATTAAAAAGTATTTTCAAATACTCCTTTCACTCTATTAGAAGAGTCCATTTTGGAAAATTTATGTTTCAATAGAGGAGTTCACTTTCTATTTTTTTTTTACTCATCTTACCCTTACTAATATAATTATGTGTGGTACACAATTAGCTTATATTTAAAAAAAGAGAGTAAATAAAATAAATGATGTCAAATTATCTATTTTTAATGTTGTATATTGTCATCCATAATAAGTTGTACACTATTGAAAGCGCACTCTTCTAGGGAGTATGTGGCGTAAAATATGTATATATGTACGTTTATATAGTGTCTTAGATTACGTACAAGATAGTTCATTGTTATGCTTATATGAAACCTCCTTCTATATGGCATGTCATAGTTGGGGAGATTTTCATTGCAATATTGCATTTTTTTTTTTTGTATAACGATCGAGGTAAGTTTCGTTATGTTCCGTTCAATATTTTTTATAATTTTTCTTTGTGATTAATAAAGGATTCTCATACCCATTAACAACTTAATAAGCTGTTTTCCCCAACAACAAAATAAACATGGCGGAGCTTGGAGTTGAAGGACTTCACTCGGGACATGTGGGCATCGATTCAGGAGTTGTTTTCATTACCAACTAAGTTATTATCTCAGCTCTCATAAATAATGCTCATCCGTATCATTAGAAAAGTTTATTTTGAGAAATAATTTTTGTTTCATTAGAAGTGATCACTTTTAAATTTTTTACATCTCGTACCCTTACTAATATATATAATCATGCGTGATCCACATTACTCTATACTTAAAAAATAAGGAGATAAATGAAACAAATAATGTCAAATTAACTATTTTAAATTTTATACTTTAATATTCATAATAAATATTACATTTGTTGAGGTGAACATTTCATTAGGGAGTAATAAAAAAGGTTAGAGGATTAATGATTTTTGTAAAAGCACATGAAGGAGTGTGGGACCGCTCTTGTATTTTCTTTCTTATTATTTTTTCCTTGTCTTGACAGGGAAGACTTGGAGTTTTTGGACTTGATCAGTAGACTTGACGAAGACTAAGAAAAATTAATATTAATATTATTGGTGTTGATGTTTTTTGTGTTGAGGTTAATTTATCTAGTATTCGTTATGAGGTTTTTTGCCACGGCCACCTCTTCCTCGTGCTCCTCCTCTTCCACGGCCTCTACCAACACCTTGTAGGTTTTCACTCTTCTTGCCAAAAGTCTCCCCCTGTGTATAAAATGCCTTATCTTCAGTCTTCTCTTCCAATCTTGACAGCCTCATCTAGAGTATAGGTTTCTAGGTCCTTTGACTCTTCAATAGCAACTACAACATGGGTCAAACTTTGACGTGAGACTTCTCAGCACTTTGGCAACAATAGTTTGATCAGAAACATCCTCGCCGTAGGCCTTCATGTGATTAACTATGGTTGACACTCGTGACAGAAAAACCTGCACCGATGACCCTTGAAATGCTGTTTGCAAGGTGGTCCATGCTTCTTTTGCAGTATTTGCTGTTGCAATTTTTGAAAAAACTGATTCATGAAGAGCTTGTTGAATGAAGAACAATGCCTTGGCGTCCTTCTTCCTGTTTTCTCTTACCCTTGATTCCTCGTCTTTTTCAGAATAACCATTTTCGACCAGATCCCAAAGGTCCTGGGACTTGAATAGCGTCTTCATCTTGAGACTCCAAAACTCATAGCACTCTCCGTTGAAAATAGGGATGGTTGGTTGAGACCCGCCCACTGAATTGTCGTTGTTGTTTGCCATGTTTCCCAGTTCAGATCAGACCCGTGGGCTCTGATACCACTTTGTTGGAGTAAAAAAGGATGGGACTGATAATTCTGCAAAACAAGGACTAAAACACCCTGAGAGAGAGGGTTAATCTAATACAATGATAGAACAAAGAATGATAGAACAGAGAAAACTGGCTACTATTCTACTTTCATATTAAAATATTCTCGATGATACGCCTTATATAAAGGCTTACAGAGAAATAGATAAGTACTAATCACTACTTCAATCTTAGTCACTACTTTGATCTAATCTGCAACCGTATCAGATGGTGCAGATATACATCAAAATATTTATTTGCTTAATCTGAAAAACTACTAAAACTTATCAACTAATAAATCAGCAACCAGGATAATACTTATCTTTTGAATCAAACTTCAACATGAGAAACCAAGACCATGAGTCTTTGGTTCAGTTGGATCAACATTTGTTTGGACTAAATCCAATCCGTTGTTTGTTGAGGTCGTACGTAACTCTCATTCCTTGTTGCAGTGCATACCCAATGATTGAGACATCATGTATATTTACCGACGGAATTTTACTAGTCGGTAGGAAACCCAAACAATACGTGGAAGCTGGCCGCCGGTCATCCACACGTACAAAGTAATTTTCCAGCCGCAAGGGCAGAGTTTGACCATCGGAAAACTTCAATGACATCGTCGGTATACTTTTCAAATCCAAACTGGAAGCCTTATAGCAAGGTTTAGTATCGTAAAAGTTGATGTCGGAAATTTTCAAGTTTTGAGCCTTTTTACTGAAATTTCCGATCAACGAGCCATAAACTACAGGATCCAAATATGTGAACCACGTACCCGAGTCGACTATGATTCCGCCCGACTCATCAGCATTTACATGGTTAACGAAATTCGGGATCGGAATTTCGTCTTCCCCGACGGTGATTCCGGCGAGTTCCACGTAATAGTGATCGAAGCTTGGATTTGGATTCCTACGCATGGAGACGACGACGGAGTCCTGAGGTGGGCCGGAGTTGAACTCCAGAGTGGAGGAGGACCGGGAGTCAGGATCCACGAGGCAATAAGAAAACGAGGTCGCTTTTATCTGAGAAGGAAAGCCTATTGATTCTCCCCAGCCTAGTCCAAGGATACCAGCGTAGTCCTTCCTCTTCTCTCCCCCATTATCATGCTCACAACCGATTGCCACGTTATTAATACTCGAACTCGAACTTGAACCGAAAGACAAAGTTTCGGTGGCGAATTCCCCTTTCGACACGGACTTGTCTCCGTAGGATACTTCATAGTTGCAGCCGCCGTTGGCGTTGCGGTGATTGTAATCACCATGTAAATCTGAACATGTTTTTGAGCTATAGATCAGAGGTTTATAAGTGGAGGATTTGGACGGATCGAATTTCGGGTCGTTTTTCCAGTAACAGTCCACGCAATCGGAGCACTGGAACCAGGTGACGTCACTTCCGGTATCCGCTAACAGGTAGAATTGTTCTGCGGGTTGACCCACCCCGACCGGGACGACGTAGCCGCTGGGGCCGACGTATCTAATCGGAGCAGACTTAATGTCGTCGGCCACCTCCAAGTTTAGTGCGTGTCGGAGCTTGGAGTTGATGGAGTTTAATCGGGCCACGTCGGCGGCGAGTCGGGAGATTGTCCGGGCGGTGAAGTTCAACTCGTTTTTCGGGTTTCTGACGGAATCGAGAGGATGGAGGGGTAAGGAGAAAACCGAAGTGTGGGTTTTATGTAGTTTTTGGTGGCGAGTGGCCTGGACGGAGGAAAGGAGGAGGAGAGCTAAGAAGAACAGTAATGGAGTTCGAAATTTGGCCATATTCATATTGAACTTAATTTATGTTTTTTTTTTCTTTTCTGAAAGGATACATAGAGAATAGAGTGTATATATGCATGAATATTCAATACAAATTTCAAAGATGAATTTTCAAATGTCTCATGAATTTTCCACATGCATTAATCAACGATGTTTTTGTAATATTGTCATAATGTGATGGATGTAACGACACAACCACAAGGGCTCTACCAACTTAGAGACGTATATGATATTTCATCTTAAAATACATTTTAAATTTGTACGGTAAAATATCTTTTGAGATTTCATTTTTTAGTTATATCATTTGGAATGAGTTTTGAACTATATAATACTATGTCACATTTCAAACATTGACTTAAGTTGTATATTAAAATACATTCCAAAATGCAATACCATGCATACATGCTCTCAGTGCATTTTAGACTTAATTTTGTGAGATCTACAGTAAAATTTTGTTTGGCATTTCAATTTTAAACTATACAACTTGAAATGAATTTTGAACTACATTTTTAAATATTTTTTTTCAACTTAGTCTAAAATATAATACTATGCAACATCTCAAAATTTGACTTAAACCAAATCTTAAAATACATTGCAAAATGCATATCAAAATATAATATCACATGGCCTAAATTTCC